>CABFVZ010003584.1:0-69697 GCA_902151445.1 Timema monikensis
CCTCCTTTCCGATAAGGAATATTTTTAGGAATCACTAAACTTGGGGAGTTCAAACTTGGTAGTTTTATATTAAAATGACTCAAGTACAGATTTAAAATACACGGTAGTAATTTGAGCTTAAGATAAACATAGGTATTGACTCCACAAAGGTCCAAGTTCAACTGTCGATTTGGTGGCCTATGCAGGTATATTTCAGTAATTTTGTGCGGGAAGGGGTTCTAGGAGGGGGTCATCTTATCATTTTTATCCGTTGAGAAATAAATTCGGCCCATGACGAATTTATCACGTGCACGATTCGCCTTAAGAAGGAGCTACTAGAAACATTGACAAACCAGCGTTGTGAAACTTGGCTCATATTTAAGGGATGATTGGCCACATAAAAATATGAGAATGACAACGCTGTTGTTCCCTCAGAGATTATACATATCCTGTGTGTGTCGGTTCGCAAAGGTCCGGTCTCTTCCAAGTACACAGCATTGCTACGATCGTTCAGAAAGGGGCGAAAGAAACAATTCCCCACAACAGTTTTGAAACTTCAAAATATTTTTACATCTATATGAAATCAGAATGGGTTGTATAATTGTTGATCATTTTGATTTAAAGTATTATTTCGCAAAATCACCGTTTGAAAAAATGTATTTTAACTAACTTAATAAATGTTATAACAGGAAACCAAAGCCATTCTCGTTGAGGTGCACCGCGTAATAAGGGGATAAACATCTGAAAAAATATGTCAAGAGAAGTTAAAATACTATTTTTAGGCACGTATCATAGTTGTGATTTTGCTGTGAGATTATTCCTATAGCCCGTTTATAAAAATAACTAGAACTCAATGTAAAGTACCCACACTGTAGGTCATGCAGGCTAGGGTTTTAAGCACACTAGCTAATTACGTAAAATCATAGCCGGGTGCACTGTGAGAAGTTTTATTCATGGATGTCTGACATGATTTAACCACGCAGATGATGGTGTATTTCCAAAAAAGCTTATCCTACGCAACCTTGTCATTAAACAAAGTTGTACTTAAGGAGTGTAACTAGCCTACAAGTGTAGTCGAATGGTTTTAGCCGTTTGACTCGCATCTGGACTTTGTCTTAAAATCGAAGTCGGAACTTTAATCGCGATCAAGTAAACTTAAGGTATTTAACTTATCCTCACTTAACGATTAAGAGCGTTTCACATACCAATCAACTCTGTGTTACAGTCGGCTAGAAATCGTCAATTTACACCAACACTATTGCACGTGGATAATGTTTGATTAAACATTATGGAAGAAAAAGAGTTAATAGAAGTTCCTAATGAAGAACATTGTTGAAATATTAAACGATATTTGGATAAAAACTGCAATGAAAAAGCCGTTCTTGACAGTTTCAGAATGGCTTCACAGCTAAGCATCGTGCATAACTATTCATTCTGTCATAATAGGGACATACTCTAATTACTAACCAAAAACTTTGTCACTCTGTCCCTCATAATTTCGAGTAATCGTTCACACACGAATGCACTGCACACATTTCTGGCATAGCGTAGGTGTTTTACTTTCCCTTTTACTCCCATACCTCGTGCTAGGCGGGATCTGAGCCGGCTATGACGAAAGCTCATAAGCCAATTCACCTCCTCTTTAATATCTTCCGTTATCCCCCCCTAACCAATTATATTAGGTCATTAACCCCCCCTCCCACCTACATCGGTGATTTCATGGTCTAACACGTCACTCTCGTATTGGACTGGATTGCTGGTGAAAGGGAGATCGGGACTCGAATTTGGGTCGGGTGTACTAATATTTTTTTCTTGAATGGTTTCGCATTCTCCCTCCACGCCAATGCGTGTGCATTTTATTAGTCTTACCTTACTCATCCCTATTCTATTAATATAATGTATTCGTAAAAACCGAACCGGTATTGTGACGCGGTGAAAATAATAGCCCTACCAATAAATAAAAAGTAAAAAAAAACTTCGGTGGCCGTATGGTGTAACGCGCTACTATCTCACGTTGGACTAGAATGCCAATGATGGGGAGATCGAGATTCGATCCCGGTCGGGTGCACTAAGGGCGGTTTTTACCTAAATGGTTTTCCACGCAAGTGCGGGTGCACTTCCTTTGAATTAAACCTTCCTAATTCCCAAAACATTAGTGTAATTAGTGCATATGTGTATAACTGAGCGGATAGACGTAAATGCTGGGGGAAAAAAAAGAATTAACGACCAACCAGAGTTTTGTCGGAACTAATGTTATAGCTAATAGATGTCACAGCGAGAACAGTTTGTGTGTTATGCAGTTCACCTCAAACTCTAATCTTACCTGCTTTATACATTACAAGTTGCATTGTGGTCATGACCGAATCATTTTGATTTGGTTTAGTGATTGGAGTCTCGGGCTTCTAATATGAGGCTATATAGTTTATTATTAGCATCGCGTCTTACTACCCGTTCGGGTTATACGCACTTACGCTAATGTGTAATGGTAGTGTGATTGTGAGATGAAATGAAGGACCTACAGTTTAACGTGGAATCCGAACCACGGTGGCGACCTGGCATTCCAGCTATATAGTTGTTTTTAGCTATACATCTTAAAACCCTGACCACTTCTATGGTCTAGTGGTCAGAGTTCTTGGCTACAGATCCAAAGGTCCCGGGTTCGATGCCCAGCGCTTCCAGATTTTTCTGTTAGGCAGTGGGTCTGGAATAGGGGGAGGGGGTCAAACTCCACCTTGTGAAGACATATGGGGGGCTACTTGAATACAGAAGTAGCGTCTCCGTTTGGAAAACTGAACTAACGGCTGGAGGATTTGTTGTGATGATCACATGGCACCCTCTATCCGAAAATGTTGAAACTTTGCCAGCACATGGCGGCTGCTCCGTTGATACAGTTCATCTTGCGGGCTCACGACGAGGAGATTCTTACAACCCGTTTGGGCTATCCGCTTTTAGCTACACCAATCCTATGGAATATGAATGAGGATGATAGAATTTCGAGTAAGTGTAAGTGAAGCTACGTGTAGGGCGAGTGAGAAATTATCCAGAGGAAACCACCCTCACTACATCCTTTGAGTGTTCAGGGTTAAAGTGAACCAAACCTTTTTTTCCTTCTTTGCTTGTTTCGTATTAACACTGCCATGGTACAGCGGAATCTTTTTTTCTGTATTAGTAAGCTAAGTCTAGAGTTTAATTGTCCGCCAGATGGCAAAAGTTGTGGGTACCACTGAAAAACAACCGATTCCCTTTCAGAACTCTAGTGCAGCGGTTCCCAACTTTTATGCGATGGCATACCCCTTGATAGCTCATTTTCATAAATTGTGCTCTTTATATTAGCAAAATATTTGTTTAGTTAATGGATTAGTAGTTATTTTGGATTAATTTTTTTCAACTAAAAATAAATAGGATAGTAATGGGACTAAAAAACAATGTAATAATAAGTTGAATAGACAGTGTAAAGTCTGTTCGACGTAGGAATTGTTTTCTGAAAGGCCTTTTTCCCTACCAGAAATATATTATATAGTAGGATATTGATAGGAAAAAAGACCTTTCAGAGAGTAATTCCTAGCATGTATGGATTATATATATATCTTACATTCAATTAGTTTATTAATAACTATAAAAACGATTTAAATTTCAAATATAGAAGGAAATCCGCACCACCTCTCACCATCGCGTTGAGTTCATTTCACAACTTTTGACTGAACATTTGTCTTACACTGCTGGTATATGTAGCTTTTCCCGCCATTATTCAAATATTTTTGCGTACCTCCAAAAGTCCTGGCAAGTACTCCCGTTTAGAACCGCTGCTCTAGTGGATCAAGTCAATTTTCTTGTTGTGAACAAGCACGTGCTTTTACGTGATGTATTCTGTTTTTAAAGATTTTAACTAATATTCACTGTTGTGTAACTACGTGTTTTAAATAGTTTAAATCGATACTAGGACCTTGTATGAATGTTATCAGTTCAGGAGTGGAGATCAAATAGCACCGATTTCTGTGAAGATAAGTTAACAAGGATTTATTTGGTTATTTTAGGTTAGGCTATATTTTAAAGAGTGATCTTTGGAGCTACTTTAGGAGTCTATGTTCTCTTAAACTGTATTAAAAGGCCGTATAATATCTTCCTTAACAATTTAAATCTTATTTAAAAGTTGTAGAGAGTGATTTTTGGAGGAGTTAATGTTCTCTTGAACTGTATTACAAGGTCGTAATAATTCAACCATTTAAATTTTATTTCGAAGCAAGAAGTGAACTTATTATTGACGTTTCAATTTAAATAAGTTAGTTGATAAAAAAAAATTCAGGCCAGGAGGAGGAATCAGACGATCATTCAACACCAACCAAAAGAGGGGAGTGGGGGAGCAGGTGCGAGCACATGGGTCCCTAATTTTGAAACGTGCGAGTAAAGATTCGCTAGTGTATTTCTCTCATCTCGCACACAATCAAGCAAACCACTAATTTTTACACTTCTGCATTGCAAAAACTGACGTCACACGATCGAATAGCGAGCGGATTCTACTCGTCAGCCTCACACCGTGCGAGACAGGCCTTGTCTGTCGAGTAGAGCCTAAAATAACAAAATGGATGCCATACCCTCTTCGGTTGCAGCTTTCTGAGAGTGATTTTGTTGAAATAAACCTACCAGTGTATAAAATAGGTTTACAGAAGAAAAAAATATGATTGCTTTTTACACTTTATTCAATCCTTCAATAAAAATATTTGTTTGGGTGTAAATATGGTTATATATTTTAATTTTTTCAAATTTTTTAATTGTCAATTTGGCTGAGTCGGTAGAGTGGCGTTCTCAATCTTGTCATCTCTTTTTTTTTTATCAAACTTTAAACTTTAATTTTAAATTATTGTATTAGTAAGCATATAATTTGTTTTAAATATATTTATATAAGTATTCAAGGTATTTGAGCCTACGTAGACTACCATAATATTCTTCTTTAAAAACAATTTAACATGGTAATAAATTAAAAGCGATACATTAATTTCGAAATTTCCTATGGGCCTTATGACATTAAAATGTACACATTTAAAAATAAAGCTAAGCAAGCTAATTATTATTCGCATAGTAAAAACCTTTAGGGCATATTTATGTCTTAAAAATAGTTGCGAAAATATAATATATTATTACTGAATTCTAATTATTAACAAGTGGTTTTGCATACAAACCGAATGGGTAATAAGACGCCGTGATGATAATAATAATAATAATAATAATAATAATAGACAAGTGAGTTAAATTCAGACATAAAACAAAATATTGTAATCGGGGTGGGATCGATCTCGTTAACATTTGAGTTTCAGACAAGCAAGCTATCAAGTTAGCTAAAGTGGATATTGAGTATAACATGGGGTGGTTACAGACAGGGAAAACAGGAAACCCCTGGAAAAGGCAGGGAATTTTGTAAAATATGTTTTGTAGCCACCCTGCATAGGAACGGTTTAACTTTTATTCATATAATCTGAAAACATATTCAGACAACAAACTTAGATACAAACAACTGGAAGATGGTTTCCTAATAAAA
This sequence comes from Timema monikensis, assembly GCA_902151445.1. NCBI lineage: Eukaryota > Metazoa > Arthropoda > Insecta > Phasmatodea > Timematidae > Timema > Timema monikensis. The sequence continues at coordinate 5,513 of CABFVZ010003584.1, forward strand.
CGAAACAAATCGTTTTACATGATGCACTCAATACAATAAGTGTGTTTACTTTCAGTTACGTAGGCCTATCTTATACAATGGCGCGTGGTGGCATCTCATCACCCCAACCCTTTGGCACGTCTTGGTTTTACAGTGTTGTCAGATTGGAAACTCGGTCACAAACGAAACAACACTACACCGACTTCGTACGACAGTAGAAACCTTTCAAAATTAGCTCTGTTTTGGTACAGCCTGCGATTTGCGAGTTTGCTCGCTAGTGAGTATTTTCGCAAGTTTCAAAATTAGGGGTCCTGAGGAGAGATGGTCACCCATTCCAGGGCCACCCACAGTCTAACCAACAACCATCCACCTAGTGTAGAAGCTGAAGATGGACTAGACCAGGATTCAACACAGCAATGTAGTAGGAAAAGGGCCAAAAATTAAGACAATTGGGTACGGGATAAAAGAAAAAAACTCGCAATAGTGGTGAGTCATACACTACTAAAACAATGTTTTGGTCCTAATAAAAACCTTTTAAAGGAATTTCCACCGCCATTGTCTCCATAAGTGACCAGAAAATATTTTCTCAGAGTCAGGTTTAGAGTTTTTTTTTATATAATTTTGGAAGTTGGCAAATTATTCTAAACAGAATTTACAGAGTATAGAGCTCAAATACAATGAGATTACGGCCCAGAGATGGCGAGGGCTCCTGAGGTAAATCAAAGTCTTTCACTATTTTATTCAAGATGATGTGAGTTTGCAATACATTTGTCTCATAAATATTGAAAATAAGATGGGGAAGACTGTACAGATGCCCCAGTAAAGATGAGGTTTTCGAGGTTGTACCATGGCTACAAACATCGTCGCCATCTAACCTCCGCCACCTACAAAAGTACATACACATACCCCGTTTTACCGTTTGACCAGTGCCATGTTTTGATCCTCTGCAAACATCGACACACATGACTTCACCGTTTACATTAGACAAGAATGAATTCACGGAGTGCTACGTAATCCGGCCCACATTCCTCGAGTGGCGAGCAACGCGCAGACGCTAGAACTCGAAGACGCACTCTATGCGATCATGTGTGTTACCCTACCCCTGAGCTGTCGCTCTTTCGACGTTGTGCGCAGGCGTCGAGGAGAGACCAACGCACTTACTTGCTGAATATGACATTATTGGAATTGAAATATCTCCCTCCCATATTTTCCCCGCTGGGCAAAATTGAATAAAAGCTTGTACTCACCTTGGAGCTAGGAATCTTTGATGCTATTAGGATATAGGAACTCACAACAATTAAGTGTACATTATGTTGGATATGTTTATTATTGTTTTTTATAGGAATACTGAGGAACGACTAACTCTTGCCAAATTATTTAGGGATTCATTTGAAATTGCTTCGGCAAATTTATTTATTGGTATTATACTAGATTTATTTATCTGATAGTAAAATTTGTTTAGTTTATGGGCATGTGATGGTCTTATGCCTCTTAGTGCTGGTTAGGTTATATTATTTACAAATTAAATAACGTATGGCTTATAGATGTAGTGTGTCTTAATGAATATAATATTGTTTGGCATTTCTTCGCGAGTGGGAAATTCAGTAGAGGATTTTAATATGTTCAAAGTTTATAGTGGAGTAAGAAAATAAGTTAGGATGTTATTATGCTTTTTAGTCTGTAGGCTACCACCGCCTCTCGGGTGTTAGATGGGAATAATGACCGTTTGTATACATTGTAGCCTGGGGTATGGTTATGAGCAGAAATTTAATAAATGATATGTATAAGTTAGGGAATATAATATGTACAGACTTTTAAACAAGTGTAAGTTCATATATATATAGGTATCTTTGAATGGCTTAGATGTGTTGATTAGGCGATAGGGTGTTTACCCGCTTTCAATTCCTTTTGATTATTGTTCATGAACATAACTCTTTTTGCATTTGAATTGGTTCTGTTGATTTTTTAAGCATGTTCTTTAATATTGGCAATTGCATTTAGTACGCTGTAACCTCGTGATATTATTCTTTTTACTTACGCACATTCATTCGCTCCACGATAAATATTGTTGGATTTTTGCTATTGCGCATTGTCCGCAACCAACAAAATAAATATTGTTAACCTTTTATCATTATCTCAGATAATAAAATAGCCTTCGGGCATTTATAAATTCCATGTAATTTGTTGTGATTTTCGTCGAGCAAACCCTAACTTCCTTTAATTCGAATGGTTGCGCACTTTAATTTTCTGATAGTTAACACTGCTAATACAACAGGGTACTGAGTTTTACTGATTGGGTCTGGGCCAAATAAAGATCCCTAGTGATCTTTCCTGTCCTTTGTATTGCAACAGCCTTCTCCATATAGAGAGACGGTTGAGGGTAATGAAAGTAGGTACATAACAACTTTAAATAAAATTGACAATTCTGATGTTGCCCACATCAATCTTTTACCTTGCTAGTAGAGACTATCACACGAAAGAATAATGTCAACACAAAAAGTATCTGCATCTTAAACTTGAATTCAAAAGAAATGTGTGATCTATAATTTTTAAAGTGAGTTAGTTGTGTACTGAGGAAAAGAAACAGCCTGCTAAAGAAACATATATTACCATGCATTTTCAACCAAATTCAATCTTCACTCCAAGGTTCCTTTTAAGGTCACTTGCAGGTTGTGTGATGAGCTTCTACATAAGATAAAAAAAGGATGATCCTGAGGAAAAATGGATCTAAAAGTGAAAAGGAAACTTCGTGCTGAGAAAAACAGACAAATACTTAGATATGGAACTAATTAGGCATTTTCAAACCCGTGCCCTGGGCAGAAAGTGAAATATTAAAATGACCCTTACTATGCTGAAACTAGCTTAAACCCAAACCATTAATATGGGATTCTCAACTAATGGACTAATGAAACCACCACCCATTCACTGAAGAGGGCTATCTCTAGCATTATCTAGCTAAGCCAGGCGCTCTTATGCATGTGGCAATCACCAAGACCGCAAGAACAGCGGAACTCCTTGCGTCCACGATGGGCAAGTCACCCCATCAAAAGGCTCTTCATCCACCGCGAGTGTACCCTCGGTTTTTTATGCCGCCAACCCCGTGCCAGTTGATGAACCAGAACTCATTGGGTACCCCTACATGAATGGAAAAAATATATATATATATATATATAAGTTCTTGGTGTTTGGACATTCCTTCTTGCCAAATGATGCTGAATATTGTATCATTGAAATTGCTAGCCAGAAACAACAAAACATTTATGTGCCAGAGAATTGGGTCCAGATTATAAAATCAGTGAAGAAGCCTCATTTTAAAATAGTTTGTATGCCTATAAATGAGTTCCTGATTACCAAGTCTACAAAATTCTGTAACCAACAGAAAAAGGACAAAGAGGGACACCCTGTCAACTGATTGAAGATAAGCCAGATCTAGTTTGAAAGCCCCATCCTTCCTCTATGTATTTGTTAAGACAATTCAATGATTAATTTTATAATTAAGAGATAAAATCTGGAAGTTGTTACAAAGTCACCCCATATTGAGGGGTGACTTTGTGACGTGGTTTACCATATGAATAACACAGAATTGAGAAGTACAAAGTAACCCCACATAACTTTTATTTCAAACTGAAATTATATTGAAAACATTAAAGAAAATGTAACAAAATCCTAAAAACAAAAGTTTTATGAATGAAAATGGTTTCTTATCCTTCTCTAGTCTACTTTCTCATACACGTTATTTTGGGAACTTTGAACGCGCCTCGGCTCTCAACCTGTTGGGGTTCGTTGAGCATAAAAATTTCATTTTGAGAAAACTAAGTCATCATCTTTCATTTGGGAGGCGACATATGATTCTCTGTCCGATCCATCGGAATCCTACTCGAAACAATCCATTCCGGTACGGTCGTCAGTATCTTTAAGGGGAAATACATAATTGTTTTCTTCTTCATCAAAGAAATCTTCTCTTTGGAAGTAAGATCTTCTTTTAGAAGTCGACTTTTTCCACCCGTTTGCTGTCAACCACCGCTTGCTGTGGACGTGCTGGCGATCGCAATAGTTTGAAGATTGACATCAGCAATCCCGATACTTTCCCTATGTGGGACGTTTAAATTCTTATACCTTCTAACATTCCACACCAACCTTCGAAACATAGGGGCAATAATTCCAATTTTTTCAAATCCGAGGTAAAGTAATAGGCAAAACGCATTGAAAAGCATTGTTGAAACTCAGACATGTGACACGACACCATTTGACCACCGAAGGATGTTCAGTGAGAAGTAGTTTTTACATCAGTTTTGGAAATTTCTAAATCCCCCATTTCACCAAACTTAGAAATTTCAAAAGAGTTAGAAATTATTGGGGTATTTGTAGTAATCCCACTACATACCTGGCATTTTTTTTACATTTTTTATCACTACATTCCTAGCATTTTTTAAAAAAAATTATGCCTCCTAAAAGTAGTGGTTTGGGCATGTTTGAGCAATATAGCAATATTAGTGTGATATAAGCATTTTAGGTATCTTGGTTTTGGGGTTATAGCACCTAAACACATACCCAAAAACACAGATATAGAAAAAATACACATCTTATATTATTTAGGCCTATATGACTGATTTTGGTTTCCAATGTCAGCCTTCCCCCCCAAAAAAAATATGTATGAGTTAATAGATTTGGACAGGCTAAAAAGTAATGTTCTATAGTCGGTGACCTGGCGGTCTAGGGGTAAGGTGTCGGACTTCTGTGCTGGCAGCCGGGGTTCAAACCTCGGTCCCGGCACAAATGTATCTGATTACCAAACCCTTCCTTCACCTCTGACAAGATATCTTGTGAATGTGGGGAATGCCAGGCCTCCACCGTGGTTCGGATTCCACGTTAAACTGTAGGTCCTTCATTTCATCTCACAATCACCCTACCATTACACGTTAGCGTAAGTGCGTATAACCCGAACGGGTAGTAAGACGCGGTGCTAATAATAATAATAATAATAATGTTCTATAGTCACCACGTTATTCATTTTGGCCGTAATGCCTAACACAATTATATCCAGGAAACTTTAAAATTTGATCCAATGAAAATCCAATAAGCTTAAATTGAAAAAAGACCAATAAGAAAGGTTTTGTAGTTGCTATTTTGGAACAAAATGGCGGACGTAATTTTAATTAGCCTTAACCGGACATTCAAGTTATATTCATGCTAGATTTTAGCAGAATAATAATAATAATTATTATTATTATTTAGCACCGCGTCTTACTACCCGTTCGGGTTATACGCTTTAAGTACTAATTACGCTATTTGATTGGGAATTGGGAAGGTTGAATTAGAGGAAGTGAACCCGCATTTGTGTGGAGGTAGAGTGGAAAACCATTTAGGAAAAACCATCCCCAGTTCACCCGACCGAGATTCGAACCTCGATCTCCTCGTCCTCGGCGGTCGAGCTCAACACGACTAGCGCGTTAGCCAACTACGCCACCAAGGCGGGTAGCAGAAAAATTATTGGTACAGTGATTTGAGCGTGATTGAGCAACAAACAAACAATAGGCCCACATTTCATTTCTATATAATTATTAGGGTAAAAGTAAAAAAAAAAAATCCTGGGTTCACATACGCTAGTTTCCCTAATTATTAACAAAACTTAAGATTTTCATCGTCCTTCGTTTGGCATCCTTTCACACCAGCAATTACGCTGTTTAATACTACAGCCTCATAATATTTGCAGTAACAAACACCAAGGTTTCCCAAAGAAAGTGGTTAATACCAGGTTTTTGGTTTCTATGTTTCTTTATGTTTAGCTACTCGAATAGGTAGTCACAGTGTCAAGTGATAGACTCACTAAGGATGTAAGAAAAAGAGGCCAAGGTGCACATCCGAAAGATTTCCCTTACTACTCATTAAGATTTAAAATAATTACTTTATTGAGTTAAAAGATGCACTTCCCAGTAGACACGACTCGACTTTTTTTTTTAATATACTCGAGCACACCTCTGAGTATCACTAAGAAGACTTGAAAAGTGCCACCTTTCTATTTGTCTTTGATTTGGATTACACACACCGTAGGTTACAGAGTTTAAGGCGTCAAGATCTCAATCTGCAGTCAACTCCGCTTATAGTGAACTAGTCTGGACCCATATATTTGGTTCACTGTGTCCAAAGTTAACTAAAACCGAAATGTGTTTTAACTTAACCGTAAGTGAGAGGATAAACAAAACAAAATACCACAATTAATATAGTAAATTTATTGAGATCTAGTTTTAAACATTTAAATAATCGGCTGCTAAGTGCTGTTGCTTGCTGTATATGCCTACCATTTTAATTAACATTATCTGGCCTTTTATTGGGAGAACTATTCGTTTTGTCTGAATATGTATCTATGTAAATGTAAGATCAAATCAAATAAAGATGTTGAACGTTGCCTAGGTTTAAGTTTTATTTGTTAAGGAATCACGACTTGCCTATTAAATCGAATATAAAACAACTAACACAAAGTATAGTCTTCTATCTTTGGATTTAAGATTTAAATGTGTTATGTAACTACTCTTTGAATTGCAGTTGATTTGGCGATCAAGAAAGACATTAAAAAATTAATTCTACATTCATGGTTTGTTGACATTTCCAAAACCTCGTTTCCAAGGAGACTTACGAAAAATATGTATTAAAAGTTAATATATTTAAAACGATACACATTTAAAAAGCAAATGTAACCACACTAACAGTAATAATAATATTTAGCACCGCGTCTTACTACCCGTTCGGGTTATACGCTTTAAGTACTAATTACACTAATGGATTAGGAATTGGGAAGGTTTAATTAGAGGAAGTGAACCCGCATTTGCGTGGAGCACTAACAGTAGATTTTTTCGACATTGCTTCGCTCGCTAATGAAATAGCATGATGGTATCTATATTTTTTTAGCACCGCTTCTTACTACCTGTTCAGGTTAAACGCTTAATCTACTAAATTTACGCTGATCAGTTAGGAATGAGGAAGGCTGAATGTAGGGGAAATGTACCCGCATTTGCGGGGACCGAATGAAAACCATTTTGGAAAACCACGCTGAGCATCCAACCGGGATTCAAACCCCAATCACCCTAACATCGGCAGAATTGTCTAAAAGAAGAGTGACGCCTTAGACCATGCGACTACCGAAGTAGGTGTGATGTTATATAGCTTACTATTTATTCTTAAAGATAAGGAGTACAATCTCAATCCGATTAGTTATTTTTGAGTTTATTGGAAACAAAGGAGATCGAACGTACAGACAAATTTACAGTTTAGTGTATGTATAGATAGATTTTTAATATTAGATACAATATTTAAATATTATTTCTTTATTTAGAAATAATTATTAGATTGATTTAATTTTTTTAACTAAGAAAATAACATTTTGTTAGAATGCGCCCCTAGAACTTAACGGCAGAATGCCATGGTGGTGCCTTATGCCTAACATCGTAAACAAAATTAGAATATGTGGTTTTTGACATGTTGAAATGTTGTTAGATATGTTGGTCGTGTAGTGTTGTCAAGCCCAAGCACGAGCCTTTTAGGAAACACTTTTATTGCAGTCAGCATTGATATTTTACTATTTTATAGACGTATTGATAATCTCTGGCAAGAGTGATAGTTACAGATCATATGAAGTGACATATGCTACGTGAAAGTAGATCTAGTAACTTTTCTAGCGGTAAAATAAGGGTCTTCGTATGGAAATTGAACTGTAGTGAGTTAACTAGTGCGATAATAAGAGACTGGGCGGCTAGCAAGGCCAACCAGTCGTGGGGAGTAGGTCAGTTAGAAATCGTTAACGTAATACATATCCGAATATTATCACAATGGTGTACTGGCCTGGTAAAGAAAAAGGTCTTAATGCCCGATCAACAAACGTTCTAAAGACCTATCTTTTATTTTTCGAGGATCCTGATCGATTACTGCCAGGATACTTAACGTGTAAAGTGTCAAAATGGTTTAGAATTCACGTAGGTAAGCGCTAAGGCTACCGGTGCATCATGAGAGCGTGTGTCACTGTGTATGACATAGTGCGTGTGTGTGTGTGGGTGAGTGAGTGAGAGCGTGTGGGTGTGTGTGTGTGACAGTGTGATAGAACGTGTAAGTATGTGTGAGGGAGAATATGAATAAGATAGTGTGTGAAAGAATGTGTGGGTGGGTGAGAAGAGCAATTGTGTGTGTGAGTGTGAATGAGTGAAGAGTGTGAATGAGTGAGAGTGTGTGTGCGTGAGAGTGTGAATGAGTGAGTGAATGAGTGTGTGAGTGTTAGTGAATGTGAGTGGATGAGAAGAGCGAGTATAATTGAATGGAGAGAGCAAGTGAGTGAATGAATAAATGAATGAACGTATAAATTAATGTAGCAATGAACAAATGAAAGTGATTGGAGTGAATTAATTTGCATGAGGGAGATTGGGTAGGGATAACGTGAGGGAGATAGATAGAAAGAGAGCTTTAGGGAGAGTGATAGTTGGTGGGCAAGCAAGGGTGCGCCCATTTGACATGTTTTAAGGATACGACATAGAGATATGTTTTAGGTATAATCGCTTGTCGTGTTTAGCTCGACTGCTGAGGACGGGGAGATCGAGGTTCGAATCTCGGTCAGGTGAACTGGGGGTGGTTTTTCCTAAATGGTTTTCCACTCTTCCTCCACGCAAATGCGGGTTCACTTCCTCTAACTAAACCTTCCCCAATTCCTAACCCATTAGCTTAATTAGTACTTAAAGCGTATAACCCGAACGGGTAGTAAGACGCGGTGCTAAATATTATTTAGGTATATGGGACCTTTCTCCTCGTCCCTTTATTCAGGGACTGGGACGAGCAACGTATATTCTACTCTCTGTACTAATAGTTTTTATTTATAATATTTTTCTAGTCTCTGTAATGCATGTTTCTTGGTACATAAAACCGTCCTATTTTGGTCGAGACTTTGACTCCCTCATACCCTGCATGATAATCTCTTCTCTAAGTCCCTAAATGAAAATGTGTGTTTAGAAAAGCACAAGTCATATCTAGCCAATAAATAGGTGTGATCACCCTTATCAAATATGTACAATCAGTCTACCCTGAAAGTTAGCAGTCTTTATTTAACCGATTACACTTAGAGATGTGGAACGGAAAATTTTCCCTGTATTTTTTCCGGAAAATTTTCAATTATTATTTCTGTAAAATAATTTCAACTGATTAAACGGAACTAATTCAATCGAGATATAGATATTCCAAATGTCAACGTTTATACTAAAGATTAATTTCTCCTAAAGGCGTCAACACCAGAAACATCACCAAACGAGCTTCGGTTGCCGCACGATCTAACGCGCTACTCTCGCAATAGACTTGTTTGCCGATGATAAGGAGATCGGTGTTCGATCCCGGTCTGGTGCAATGAGGGCGGTTTTTCCTAAATAGTTCTCTCACTCTCACGGGTGCAATTCCTCTAAATTCAACCTTACTCATCCCTAACTGTGCGCCTCCCTAGACGGCCCTGTCATGGATTATTTTACAAACTGATACTATACGGGTAATATATTAAAGATCAACACTTTCACAAACACAATCTTGTTTTAATAATTCAGAAGTACGGTCTTTACAATGTATCCAAACATAGCAAACACAACCGTGCGCTGAAAGTCCCTTGATACCAATGATATGACTGACTTTCAACCTAGGTGTCACTGGTCTGCTTTTACCCTCGCTCTAGCGGCAAAAGGTTGAATATAACTTAAACATTTATATATAGCACCACCGCGTCTTACTACCCGTTCGGGTTATACGCTTTAAGTACTAATTAAGCTAATGGATTAGGAATTGGGAAGGTTTAATTAGAGGAAGTGAGCCCGCATTTGCGTGGAGGAAGAGTGGAAAACCATTTAGGAAAAACCACCGCCAGTTCACCCGACCTAGATTCGAACCTCTATCTCCCCGTCCTCAGCAGTCGAGCTAAACACGACAAGCGCGTTAGCCAACTACGCCACCGAGGCGGGTTATATATAACTTAAAAAAATACTTCCTTTTAGATTTACATTACAATAATAATGATAACTTTAATATAACATTAAGATAAATATTTTCTTTCAGTTCCACGCCACCCCGTGATTACAATAAACAAACAAAATCAATTCAAGTGTCGGCCTCAACCAGCACAAAACACATTAGCGTAATTAGTACATGGGCGTATAGCCCGAACGAGTAATAAGACGCGATGAAAAAAAAATGAATGTGAGCCTTTGTAGATCAGTTATGTTCATAAATCATACTTCAATATTTTATCACCAATAAGTTAATTAAAATAATTTTAAGGCTGGCCCACATTTTTCTCCTTCCTCCCCCCCTCTATCCTCCGTGCTTCCTATCTACCCCTCCCCCTTCCAATCCCCGTGTCCCCTCCCCCTTTCTTATAACCCACTCTTCTCTTAACACACTTTATTTTTAAGTATAATAGGCTCTAGGTGCCACTATATCATAGTGTAAGAAAGGTTGTTAGCTTTCAGAATAAATGGAGTGTACATGTTGTATCAAAGCAGGACTAGAAATCAAACTTCCCCGTCATCATTGTACGAGTAGCGTTGGTACGTAAGGTCTTCCTGCCTAGTATAAAATGATCGAGTCTGATCTGAATGAAACTAAGACATGACTCGTGAAAGTTCCCTCTACACGAGGGCAAATTAACTTCTAGAAGAAATGTTGTGTCAGAATATTATACTACAGACTCTGTCTGAAGCAAGCATTTGAAGAAAATACCTTTAGTCAAAAAATTGAAATAGAAAAGAAAATTGATGAAGTTTCAGATTAATTCCTAAATGAAGAGTTAGCTAGAATTGAACATTTCCCGATTTTGGGGGGGTAAAAGGAAAAATAACTTTCATTAATAGTCTTGACACCTTCGTTTAGTCGGTAGAATCTGTCTAATGAGCCAGAAGTCCCGCGTCCGATTCTAGCAATGAATGATAATATGTCAGACGAGTGGTAAGGGAGGAATTATTGGCTGCGGTGTCTTTTACACTTAAAAGGTGACCTGGTGGTCTAGGGGTAATGTGTCGGACTTCTGTGCTGGAGTCCGGGGTTCAATCCCCGGTCCCGGCAAAGATTTATCCGAGTGCCAAACCCTTCCTTCACCTCTGACAAGACGTGTGTTAATCACAACTTGTGAATGTGGGGAATGCCAGGCCTCCACCGTGGTTCGGATCCAACGATAAACTGTAGGTCCTCCATTCCATCTCACAATCACCCTACAACTACACATTAGCAAGTTCGTATAACCCGAAAGGGTAGTAAAACGCGGTGCTAATAATAATAATACACTTAAATCATTCGGAATTCTGAACATAGTAACGAGAGGGCTCAGTTATATAAGATTTCTAAAATTAAGATATTTGTGTATAGGTTCGTCAAATCACTCGAGAAACTTTTTGAGGCCTTTATTAAAAACTCACTATTTAGTCTAAGGAAACGGATTAAGTGGTGAAGCAAATCACACGCTCTATGTTGATTTATGATGCACATTGTACCGCAAACTTAAACAGCTGATTATCGACATATTGTATTTTCTAGTGGATACATATATTTTAGATCCTTGTCCCGATGGAGGCTTTTCAAATTATAATGTGTCGTGGCACCATCCAATACATCGATAAACACGCTTTGCATTAAAGGATTATTTCAAATCTGTTCACAAAGGGCGACGAAGCTGCCTGTTGCGTCTGGCTGAACAGTGCATGCATTGTCAAATGCGCATGCGCACTGATTTGAAATTATGGAATTTGAGATTTGATTGGCTCTCTCATGCCGAACATCTCGGGTAGAACGGACGAAGTAGGTATGAGTTGAACTTTGGAAATCTTGTGATTGGCTTGGAGCTCGTCACGTGACCAAGTTTCTGTCCTTCGTTTATTTTTCGTCGAATGTGTGAATCTAAAGTAAGTGTAATTAATTATCACAACCTAATACGCGATGGTTGGCCGTCCAACGATAGTCCTGATATAAGAATTAAATTCAATCAAGGGAAAAATGACAATCTGAAAACTGATATAAGCTCAATACAATAACTAAGTGGTCATGGATATATAAAGAAATAGGATGGATCAATGGTAGAACATTGGCACGTTGGCTTCCTGTGCCTTGATTGTCATTTTCCACAAAATTGAGAATGAAAGCATGTTTAAAAATAAATTGAAGCAACTTCTGGAAAGTCAATTGTGGGAGAATACTCTTTCCAGTGCAGACTAAGTTCCTTGTTGTTCCTTTTGCGATGTTCTAGCTTAAATCGGATTGTATATCAAATATAACTTATTTAAATTTGTTTCAAAAGTTCATGCAAACACAATACAGTTTTAAATATAATATATATTGTACAATCATCTGCTTTATTTTTACTATGGAGTATTTGAGTAACAATTGACTATTATTTTAGTAGTCTTTAGAGAAATGTTCTGTCCACAGACAATAACATTTGATACTATAGGCCAGAGGTGACAAACTCACGGCACGCGTGCCACCATTGGTAGGCAAGGGCATTTTAATTGGCACACCTAAAGTCGCCATAGATAAAAAAAATATAAAAATAAATTATTACATTGGCAAACAAATAAAACATCTGATAAGGCCAAGCTAATCGATTGCTAAAATATTAGCTATTAAATTGGCCTCCTCTGTATTGTTTCCCACAACCAACAAAGAGCTTCTCATTTTGCGCCAGTTAGTTTTATGTAGAGGAGAGGATATTCTGAAAGAAAGAACATTTGTTAATGAAAACAAGTTTAAAATGGAATGGATTAGACTGCCTGCACGGACGGGGCCCCAGAAATGACTGGCAGACTTATGGTAGTTTTGTTGGAAAGTTATTTGATGTACAAAGCACTTAATATCAATGCGTCCATCAAAAATTCCTCTGTGCCAAACGCATGCAATTATCTTCTGTACCCGATAAAGTGGTGCGATTTATCAACCAGATCTACTCTTGAACACTCAACAGAAGGGAATTCCATCAACTTCTCAAAGCAGAATTAGAAGACGAACACCATTATGAGCTTGTGCTTCAATGTCGTGACCGTTGGCTGTCGCTGAGAATAATTGTTTTTATTTTATTTTAAAGGGTGATGCTCTGAAATTTTTTGAAGAAAACTAGGAACTACGTGACTTAAAAGAAGATTGTATAAGTTAATTGACTTTAAAAAAAGATAGGATAAGGGATTTTGATTTTCTGGCGGACATCATGGGCCACCTTAACAAATTGAATCAGATTTTGAAAGGTAAAAACAACCCTTAATGTCAAAGGAGGATCACGGCATCGATGAAATGTTAGACGGGGTACAGGAAAACTTTGAGGTGTGGTTAAAGAAAATTAAGTTTAGAAATATGCTAATAACATAAGCTAAGGTAGATCCTTTCAGAGAGGCTTGTACGATCACCGGAGCGGCCATTTTGGTTTAGTGTTGAAGTTCCCTTAAGGTGCGGTCGCATAGCTACTAATGCACAGTAAAAATGACTGATTTGCAACCGAAATTCCAGATGAACCAATAATGATATATTTTTGATTTTTTTTATGATGACTGTATGGACACTTTTCTAAATTGATATTGAATTAAATGATTAATTTTTTTATGCATATATTTTTAAAATTAACTCAAAAAACGAATTTTTGTAAATGGTTGGATTTAAAAACAAACATACCATCTTAAGTTTTGAGTGTAATTTACAAATATAATATTTTTAATCACGTAAACCTATTCCCTGGGCTAGAAATCGGTCATTAGTTACATAAATGTAGGTTTAGGGGTGGAAACCCCCACCGCACTTACTCAAGCCAAGAGAGAGGTGAAGTTTCTCGATAGAACCCCAGCAGGCAGTAATCCTATTGTTTGCTTGACAGAACAATACTAATAGCCTTGAAACCTATCCAGATGATCAGTTAGAAAAAATAATACAACTGAAATATTCTGAGTCTTAAAAAAATCTTTGCAAGCTAGAAAGTGAACCTATATCAACATTATTTCATTAAATATATCATATAAAATATTTGTTTTTTCAATGGTTATTCTAAAGTATAATTTATTAACACAAGGATTCTATCATCACACGACTTACAAACTAGCTTTTAACTATGACATACTTAACAGTTTACTAAAATTAAATTACCGACTTTACCTGGAATCGAAACCGGGACCCTTAGCACCGTAAGCACACATACTATCGACCTAGCTAAAGTGTCGGTTAAAATATAATGAGAAACGTACTACATAAAATATGATAAGTCACTTTAAATAAATGTTAAAAAAAATAATATAACAATCAAAGCATAATTGTGTTAAAATAATATTCAATGGCAAAATTGGATTCAATTTGAATGTTGCCTAAGTTGATGCACCTTATGATGACTTTTGACACACAAAGTATTTAATTATTTACATTTATTTTGTATTTAAGAGTGAATATTTTTCTAAAAAACACATTTATTTTTATGCTTCTTTAATAATAAACGTTTTGGGGTTAGCATAGCCATTCGAATTGTTCTTAAATTATATGCTATCAAGTAGACCAGGTTGGACTGAGCCTCCAAAAGGGCGAGGAGCTTGTATTTTTAGAGGGCGTAAAATATTTAGAAGAACCCAAAAAATGTTTACCTATTTACTGTAAAATAACTATGGAGTACTGGTAGAGTTCAATAATTAATTAATAATAAATATTAGTAGTTACTGCAAGCACTTCTAATTTTTTTTTTCCCCCATGTTGCTCAAAACATTGTTTAATATTGTGAATTTCATAAGTTACTTTTGATAAAATAATAAAAAGAAAAATGCATGGGCTAGGTGAATTTTATTTCACAAAAGTGAAAAACATCTAGCATTTAAGGAATATATTATACAAGATATTATACCATATCCTTGGCAAGGATCCTCAGACTATTTAGATACTGCCTGTCTCAACAATATTCGTCCTGAGCAAACTGGGTTTGTCTCAGATAAAAGGAAGCATAGACATCACAAACCTTATTACCTCAACTAAACCTGACTTGTATCAGCGCTGAATATAAGTCACTTCGAAGCAACACATTTCAAAATAAATTTTCATTTTCATGCCAAGAACAACTTTTTTAAATGTTTAAATGAATTAAACTTTACTTATTCAACTACTGAGATCGTAACACAACTCCCTCCCCCTCCCTGGAATAAGTTTTGATCCCAACGTTTTCTCTCTCTCACCCTTTTCGATTAATAATTTCTCTAATTAACTTACTGTAACTAGTAATATTAAATGGTCATTACACGTATTATTATGTTATGAATGGGATGTATTACAGTTTCCTTTCCTTAATATTATTATTATTTTCCCAGCACCCAAAAAAAGTACTGTTTGCTTGTCTTATGGACAAAAAAAAATTTTAGTCGATAGGTTAGAAAAAGATGAGTTTTGGAAAATTGAAAGAGAATAAAAATTAACTAGATTTTATTTAAATTGTATATTGCCAGACCTAGTGGATTATAAGCACACTAAATCAATGCAAATAAGAAATACAGGATATATTTTAATGCACAAAAGTCTAAAACAAACTAGCCAAAGATTTCGGAAACTAAGTAAATGTATAGATTTTTATTCTTTATTTTAAAAACTCACTAAAATACCATTATTGATTAAAAATGTATCATATTGTAATATATTGAAAAAATTTATTTTATTGTAATGGCTACTAGATATTTCTACATAGTGCTATGTTCCTGCAATAAAAGTAATTGAAGATATTAGCTATTGTAATGACTAATGCTGGGATTTTTATGTAGTATCATATAACAAAATATGTAATATTCAAAGAAATAAGTAGACAAATATGTAGATTCATAAAAAATCTAACATCATGTAAAAAATATTTTACCAAGCACGCAACATTTACCTTATTTACACTCTGAATGACACATACATTGATGGATTATTTGTACTTTGGTGTGAATTTCAATTCTTTCTGTGGTTATTGATTGTCGCTTGTCTGACAGAATATGCTTGTAGGTGGACAATGTATTTTCCACGTCACAGTATGTCGATGGTGCATATTTCATCAGAAGAATTTTTTCGGGAGAAGTGTTCTCAAGGGTATCTCCATCCAATGAATATACTGGGTTTCTTTTTAGCATAGCCTGAAACTTTGTAGAAACACTTTCCCCAGTTTTGTCTTTCACAGCATTTAGATTTGAAATTGTGCTTTCTATGATATCCATAGATTCTTATAGTGGAAATGCAGAAATTTCAAACCGTTTAATACTCTCTGGAAGCCAATAGAAATTGCTCTTGGTGTATGCAGTTGAACATGCCACTTTTGGTTCAATGAATGAGATGTGAGATTAACATACAGATATCACACACTTAGGGGCGAACAAATCTACTACTGACTTTACAACTCCAAATTGTTCATAGTATATATAAGTTGGCTGTTTTATCCATGTTCCTCATTTCGTTAGAACTAATTGCAGGGGCAACAACACATCAAAAAAGAATTAATAAATTTTGACTTAATGTGGGACTTTCACAAATAGGTCTAGTTTTGTTCCTCATAAATTAATCTATTCATTTGTAACGACTGGACTCTAATGTATTTCACAACACAATGTGGTCCATGGGCCAAACTTTTAAGATGGATCATATCAGGATATAACAACTTCAAAGCGCTTGCGATTTTCATTATATACGCCGTGACAACTAAATATAGCACCAGGACCTTCTCTACGTAAACTCACCTAGGGCAAAACACTTTCAATTCATCATTCATAAATCTTGCAACATGATAACTATGTTCCAGCACTTCTTACTAAATCAAATATGTTTTGGAAATATCCTTAGGATCTATTTTATCTACCACAAGGTTCACAACAAAATTACCCTAAACGTCCATCATTTCATCCACAGCGACCCATATGATGGCATCTCCTATGTACTCTATTATTCTTTCCATAGTTTCTTCATAATATATATGTAGATAATTCTTTCCGAGTATTGTTTGCTCCGGGATTTGTCGCTTTCATTACTGTCACAAGAAGGATGCAAATTTAGGCATGTGGAATTTAAAACATGGGATGTTCGCAGCGACCATTGCTCTACACAAGTCCTTACATAATTAGTTTCAACTGGAAGGAAGGCACCTTCATATTAGTTTAAAAAAAAAGAATTCTTCGAATAACTTAGGTTTTTCTTTCGTACGAAGTGTGCACTGCACATGTTGCTCCAATTGTGATTTCACGGAACATCCCATTTTTTTGTTGCAAGCTTGACACATTACAAATTTACAGTTGGTTTTGAAGGAGTCATTACTTTAATTTACTTGTCTGCAAGAATTGGCTGGTGTCATGGTGAAAAAATTAAAAATCTGATGGTAGCTTACTGTTAGACTTTCACTTTCAACCGGTCCCGTGAAACTAAAATCACTTGGAGATATTACACGATAAGAATATAAGTCGTTGGACTAGTGTGTTGGAGGGAAGGGAGGTTCCAGACTGAAATTCCTTATCTGTTTGCTAAATTCTTTAAAAAATACATCAAAAGGTTCAATGTGAAGAGAGAAGACATGTACCTAGTGGAAAAAACACTTTACTACCCGAGTTGGATTTTACCCTTTTCAATAGTTCATTGAAAAATTCCTTTCAGCTGATATATACAAACCAAATCAAACTATGTTTAAATTTCAACAAATTTGCAATTAGTATTAGTATATATTAAAACATCACAAAGTAGGTAGCTTTATGTAAAATCACTTGAAACATATAAACATGTCAAAAAAGTAAAAGTATATAAAATGATAACCAAATCAAATTTGATTTTCATTTTATGTATTATATTAACCCTAATATGATTTGTTGAGATTTATATTTTCTAAGCATCTAAATGGCAAGGAATAGAATATGTAATTACATAGAAATCCCAGCTCTAGTAATGACTTCCAGAGTCTTGTAACTTTACTCTTTTCCTACAATATAACTATTAAAAATATATTTGATTGTAATGGCTACTAAATATTTCTATATAATTGTTTTATGTTCCTGTGAGCTAGTGCAATAAGAGACAAACACGTTAGTCAGTTGGGCCACTAGAGTGTACCTCTTCAAAATTTGTAAAAGCTATGTTAAAATGTGTATTTTTTTACACAATGGGGGAAGAGTTATTATTACTAACCCAAGTCCAAAGCTACAATAAAAACTTTTACATCAATCCAAGAAGTGAATAATGTATAAAAAAATTCTTCCATTGGTAGTTCAGGGGGTGGAGGGTAGCTACCCCCTAAAAAAATCTTTCCTACAAAATGCCACCGCCTCTCCCCCGTAGAAAAAAATTAAATCCAACATATGTGCTTGGCTCACATCCTTTTGAGAGTAGCTCCTGAATATACTATGTACTTTTATCAAATGAGGAATGAATAGAGGCTACACCTCTATTTTTATGCATTTATCTACGCTCTAGAATCATTGGTTCCCAAACTTGTTGAATGGCGTACCACCCAAACAATTTCCATACTATGGAATACCACCAAGACAGTGCTGAATATTTTAATATTTAGCTACATTCTAATGGTGTCCAGGAATATGACACAACACCATTTATAAATTAACCGTTTTTATTTATCAGTATTTAATATTTATACTTAATCAATACGGATAATAGGGCACACCACGTATAAAAAAATAAAAAATTTCTTATATTCACCCCTCCAACAACTGTTTAAATATATTTTCCTTTTGGTTTGACTTTGTCCTAATATATTTATGGTATTTGATGAGAAATTATATTTTTACAACTTTAATTGTCTTGTTTTGTTTGGCTTCTCATGGCATACTACCTGGAATAATTGTACGTGCCAATGGTAGTACGTGTATGGTTTGGGAACCACTGCTTTAGATAAATGAGCCAAATACTTAGCGCGTCCTCTTACTAAGCTAATTGTTTAGTTCCTGTTGGGAGAGTAATATTTATCATATTTTAATTAATTTATAGCCTTGACGTCTGTCTTAGGATTATGCTAGTTTGTGAGTAGTGTGCTTATATAGTCACTTTCCAATGTAGGTATTCAGAAACGGCACGATAAATAATTATTCAACTATAATTTAAAAAAGTTTCTAACTCATTTGTTAATATAACCAATTGTCAGCATGTTTAGAAACTGCATGAATAACTTTCCCATTGATTTTATAAATCTAGAGAATCATTATATTATACAATTAGTAACAAATTTGTTTTTCAAACAACATAGCAATAAGCAATAGGAATATATGTTTTCATTAAACGCAGATTTAAAACTATTTCAAATTACTAGAAAAATAAAGCAGTTTTCTCAGTTGTAATGACCAAAGCTTATTAAATGTAGCCTGTTTATTCAAACACATTGCAAACCTAAAACTTCAGATAGAGGCGGCCGATGGTCTATGCTTTGTTTGTCATTCAATATACATAAAACCAATCGACCAAAAGAGTGACACACACACCAGAGTGGGGAAAGTAATAGAATGATGGAGATATTTCCTCTCCTCAAGGAGGTACTCAGTTCAAGAAGGAAGATAAGACTCAAAATGAAATTTGGTCTTCTATTCTGCCGCACCTTAAGGATGTTGCCTACCTGTGACTTAGCAGCATGTAGAGATAGGATTTTCCATGTTCAAAGGCATAACTAGGCAGTAATGGGCCCATGGCAAAACTTTCAAGGTGGGCCCCCTTCCAATAAAAGAAAGCCTCCCTCACCCCCCTCCCCTTCCAAAATAATTGTATGTGTAATTGTAGATTATAATAAATTATATAAATTATATTAGAATTTATTATTGGAATTCTTTTATAAATTTCATAATATGACTGCATTTGCCTAATAAAATTGCTGCTGGAAAGTGGAAACTAACAATATAATGTAAAAAAATTGATCTGAATTGAATAAGACTATATGAATAAATATTATTAACAAAACCATAAACAATATAAAAACTTACAGAGGCTAAACAAACATTTACATTAAAACTATTTCTTCTTTCTTTGATCTCCGCGAAATTGTCTATAATTTCCTCACTTTTTTTGGAGATTTACTTAGACCTATCTTGTTAAATATTGATTTTACAGAAAAATATGTACATACCGGTAGCTTTTTTGTAGAACATGAAATTATGCTAAAAAAAAATACTATTGAGTAATTTTTTTATTGTATAGTAAAATTTTTAGAAAATAAAAGCCACATTTTCGTTAATTACCAAATTTATTTTGAGCGGGCGGGCCTGCATGGGGAGCCCCATTTCGGTCGCGGGCCCGTGGCATTTCCCCCCCTACGCCATCCTATAGATACACCACTGTCCAAGTTAATGTATTTACGTTTTACTCGGCGAGTCTTATAGATATGACATTAAAACAAACAGCATAAATTCTTAAATAATTCTTAAGAGAGTCTGTCAAGTCAAAAAAAAATGTATTGTTAAATACTTTTTTAAAGATGGTATTTTAAAAGAAGAAATTGCCCACAACTTTGGCTATTTGGCTTATTTCCCCAATGACTTGGCGGACTCTTCCTGCCAGGATGTAGATTAAATAAATGGTATGGAAATCCACACAGACTTTCTCACTCTAGTGTTTAAAAATTGAGCTATTTACTCAAAACTTGTAATATAATATACACTAGCGAACCCGAGAACAAATTGTGCTATGCATACTTAAAACATTTTTTGATTCGTGGTTTTAAATTGGATAATTTTATTTTTAAAGAATTAACGTCTTAATTTGTAAATTTGGTCCAAAAAAATATCGATATTGGGTCCCTAAGGGTCAACACTTCTTATTATAATTTTGACTTTCGGTTAAAATGTTCGCCATTTTACTCAGGGATGCACATCTTATGGTTATCACATTGCTATTAAATTTATCTTTTATGAATTTTTACCGATAAAATAGGTAATTATTGACTAATGAGTCTAAAATGAGAGAGATATATCATTACTGTACCAGGGGCGGATCCAGGAGGGTGGTGTCATATAATACTATCTCAATAGCCAGATTTCATTTTTTACATTATTAATGGTAATATTATTAAATGATTAATATGAGGTAATTATTATAAATACTTAAGACAACCACATTAAGTATTAAAATGGTGAAAATAGGCATTCATAAAATTACACAAATTTAAGTTGCGCGCCTGTTTGTTGCACAAACCTTGTTTAGGTTTAAATTTACTTTATAATTTTTATTATTACTATTTCAATGATTAGTAATAAATAAAAATCTTTAAAATAATGTATTTTTAAATAACGTGTTTTAAACAAAATCTTTGAATAATACCACACACGACGTGTTAGTATGAATTTGTGGTAAAATTTCGATTCAGAATGAGAAATAACTAGCTATACAATGGAGTAGAGTTAAAGTTCGATTGTTTGAAATCAGAATAATTCCATCGATTTTGTCTAATTGATTAAATAGCTAAAAATACTATTTAAATGATAATCGTTATAATGTTTAAACTTATTTTCCTCTCAATAATCACTATTTTGTTTAGGTTCTTATTATTTGCTTATTATTATTAGCACCGCGTCTTACTACCCGTTCGGGTTATACGCACTTAACGCTAATGTGTAATGGTAGGGTGATTGTGAGATGAAATGAGGACCTAAAGTTTAACGTGGGATCCGAACCACGGGGGAGGCCTGGCATTCCACACATTCACAAGTTGTGATTAATACATGTCTTGTCAGAGGTGAAGAAAGGGTTTGGCAATCAGATAAATCTTTGCCGGGACCGAGGATTGAACCCCGGACCCCTAGCATAGAAGTCTGAAACCTTACCCCTAGACCACCAGGTCACCTATTTGCTTTTAATAAATAACAATCATAATCACAAATTTCGAGTTATACCATTCATTAGGGGATTTTTCTCAAATTTAGCGTTACACTGAAAAATTACTCAAAGATTTACTTTCAAATTTTGAAGTATTTTTATGTCAAAATTTATTGAGGAGCCCCCTTCCCCTCCCCGACCCTGATGGGCCACCCGCATCCCCTCCCCCCTCACAAAAATCCCAGATTCCCCCCTGTGCTGTACAAACATTTCCAAGGAAAAACATCAACATCTTGAAAGACTTACTTATTTGCTTACTTTGTGGCATTAGAGAATTATTGCATTTAAACTTAAGTAGTATCTCTTCACAACTAGAGCTCACAGAATTGTATAAATATATTTGCCAATATCTCCGAAAATATTGGTTTAATAAAGTATATTTAAAATAAAAGTTTTTTTATTTTAAATAGTACTAAAATTTTATAATTGTCAGTTATTTAGTATCTCAAATAGTTGCAATGATATAGAAATGTTTGTTATTCTATGGAACCCTAAAAGTCATTTTCATGGAAAAATTAAAAATGCCATTTTGTTTATAATCTTAATCAATGCCTAGATACGAATTTTAACTAAAATCGTTATGACCAATTTTGAGAAAATTGAATTTTTCTCTTTTCACCCTTTAGTAAACTAGGTACTGTTAATTTTAGGGTTAGACGGCTTTGAAAAAAAACACATTTTTAGAGTTCGGGTGTCATGAAACATTGATATCCATCAATATCTCGATTAGATTTTTTTTTTTTACGGTCGTAATACTTGACCTTCAAGTGTTGGAAAAGTTAAAAAATATATTAATTTGTGTATAGCTTGAAAACTATTTGTTTTATAAAAATATATTTCAAGTAAAAGGTGTTTATTATAAATAGATCTACATGTATGCAATGATAAGTAGTTTCATAACTCAAAGATGATGGAGATATTAAAAATTAGAATTTACGCAACAGACCAGAACCCTTAAAGTCATTTTGATGAAAAATTGATAGTAGCCATTTGGTTTTCAATATTGATCAGAGTTTTGAAATGAAAATTAATCAAAATCGTTAAAGCTGATATAGATCAAATCGATTTTTTCTCTTTCCGCCCTCAAGAAAACTACCCTTAATTTTAGGGTTGGATAGTTAATTCCAAAAAACTCTCGGGGCAACCCTATGAAAAGGCTAGACACCAAGTTTTAGCCCAATAAGTAAAATAGTTTAGGCTCTAGCCGAAGGTATAGACTGACAAGACAGATGGACAGATGGCATTGCAAAAACAAATTTTTCAGATTCAGGGGACCATGAAATAGTCAACATTCATCAAACTCTCGAGTTCGATTTTGTTGATGATCACAATACTTGCTTTACCTGTAAGGTAGTGAGAAAGTAAAGATATTTATATTGAGTCCCCAATGGCCGTATTAAAATGACAACTTCGGATTAGAATTTTTGACATTTTCTTATGGGTTTTTTCTTTTGGTTTTTTCATGTCTTTTAAATTCCTCATTTATAAATTTTGACCAACAAAATAGGTAGATATTGACTATTGCGTCTAAAATTATACCGATAGATCATTGCTGTGCAAATATTTCCCCTAAGATGCTATTATTGGCTAAGTAACAATTAAAATAAACCACTTCTAGTGATACAACTTAGTGAATCTGTGATGCTACTTTTTTCAATTTGTTTAGGTGTTTTTTTCCCCTTTAGTTGACTTTGATACTCGTTATTCCAATATTTTTCTATGATAATTTATATTATTTCATTTCACCTACATTATTTATTGTTCTTAGGTGGGGTCTCTGGAATTTCTTTGGAAACAGAATGGGAGGGGAGTGGGGACGCTAAAATTGGGCACACATTGAACCCTTGATGACCCTAGAATCCATTTTAAATGTTGAAGTGAATATTCTTTATTGGTAATACATTTATCTTTTTTTTATCATCGCGTCTCCTTACATGTTCAGAATAAAAGAAGGTATTTTTATCGATCGCTTTCTTAGTCATGATGTCCAGTACAACATGAATATGGAAGGAAAGGCAACATGGGATATTTTAAATCATATATAATTTAGGAATTCAATAACTGGCAAGGAGATTAGACTGTAAAGATTTTTACATTATATTATTATTAGCACTGCATCTTACTACCTGTTCGGGTTGTACGCAGTTACGCTAATGTGTAATGGTAGGGTGATTGTGAGATGAAATGAAGGAACTACAGTTTAACGTGGAATCCAACCACGGTGGAGGCCTGGCATTCCCCACATTCACAAGATGTCTTGTCAGAGGTGAAGAAAGGGTTTGGTAATCAGATAAATCTGTGCCGGGACCAAGGATTTTACCCCCGGACCCCAGCACAGAAGTCCAACACCTTACCCCTAGACCACCAAGTCTCCTTTTTACCATTATACCTATCTCCACTAAACCACCCTTCACTATTTCGTGTCAATGCCAGTGAGTGCTCTCATTCTCAAACTTTAAATACTGATTACGCTAGTAATGTATGCACTGGTCACAAACTAAATGTTGTATGCCAAGAACTCCCAAAGTTTTAGATTAACCTATCAATCATTAAACCAGGTGGCTTTACAAGAATATTTTTAAGAGGATTTATTTGGTGAGAGCCCCTGCCGGCAATTTGAAAATCAGATGCCTCTAGAAGCTATTTAGTGGGGGCCTCTACCTCTACTGGCAAACCTTTAAAAATCGGATTACCTCAAAAACTATCAAGAGTCATTCTCACTTGGGTTTATTTTCAAATTTAAAGCTCCTGAAATATACTTAGAGTGGGTTTCTAGAGAGAAATTAAGTTACTAATTGAATGGCTCAGATATTTGAAGTGATTATTTTTTAATTAGATGACTCTATAAGATAGGTGAAGTTTGTTTTAATCATAATTAGAGTTGAGTTTAATCTGCTTCCACACACAATCAAATGATTACTTCCTACATTAAGTGTGCCAGAGATATACTGACAGACCAGGCTAACAGCTATTTACACTATTTTGAGGATTAATAGGGTAAAAAAAGGTCATAAGTTGTCACCCTGTAGGCTTTTTCTTGTTACAAGCGGCAACATTAAAAAAAATATATTATGACCTCCTTGAAGTGAAAAGTGTGTTTTCCATGGCCAAATTTCTTGGAGTAAACATAAATCCAAGATGGCGGACAATATGGCTGTTAAAAATCTGGATCTTTAAGTTGGTCGATAAATACAAGTTTGGTGTCAATTTCCATGTTTTCTGGGCCGTATAATACAAAAACAAGTACAAAAACTGTGCCAGACATTAAAAAGATGAGATATTCAAAATTGCCACCTATAAATTTATCGGAATGTTAAACGCTTATAAGTCAAGTTATACAGTCAAGTTTGGTGTGAATTGCTATGTTTTTGGAAGCCAAGAATCCAAATAATGTGTTAAAATTAGTGTCTACCACACAGAAATTGAGATATTAAATGTGTGGCCGATGATGGCAGCTTTTTATCAATAACTAATTTAGTTTTAAGTGTTTCTGTGTTTGAAATATTTAGTGGTTTCTTTGTTTTGGGGAATGTATTCGTTTGTTGCTAATTTATAAAAATGAATGCTACATTACGTTGATTTTAGTATGCTCTTCTTATTTCAGGTGTTAAATAGAGTTGGAATTCCTGAATAGCTAAGAAATGGAACCTGTTGTATCAATTTCTCGGCTTGCAGAGAAACCTTGATTTGGTTTATCATGCCTTAAATGTGATAGTGAGTATCTAAAAAAATTATTTAATAAAAGGAACTTTATCTAGTTTTAATAAAATGAGAGAATATTTAGAAAAACTTAAGGCATTATGACCTGTTGACACTGAATTTGGAGACCACACTGTACAACTTAAAAGATGACTCAGTAGGGAGCATTCACCTGAGAACATAATCTTTTGGCATAAAAATTGCTATAGTCTGTTTACGCAACAAGGGCACAGTGATAGGGGTTAGTCAAGAAACAACAGAAGATTGTTGCAGAAAAAGAATGTCAATTTAATACGCTAATAACTAAAGTAGAAGCAAATAATTTGGAGCAGGCAAGAAGCTCAATGCAATCTTTGGTGCCTAGAGTGAATTGGCATCTGTGCATTTTTTGTCAGAAGAGAGTAGATTACAAAAGACTGAGCTAAGTTTTGACATTTGAATCAGCCTTAAGTATTTATAAGCTTGCTGAATTCAACGAAGCAGTGAAGTGTAGAATTAGTGCTGAAGACCTTATTGCTGTAGATGAACACTATCATCCAAGTTGCCGCAGAAGTAAAGAGAATACAAAAAATAAATGTATTGCAGAGTTCCCAAGCACTTCACAAGACTACTCACTTGACAATGACTCCTTATTTGTATTAGCTACTGAACTTGACCAAGGGTTTTGTGTTGGAAATATTTACATCATAAAAGAAATGACATTAAGATACAGTCAACTGATTGAATAGAAAACAGGGGAAAACATTAGTATTAGTACCAAAGACATGAAGCAAATACTGCAAGAATATTATGGATATAGAATACAGCTCCAAAAACAAATTAGCAGAAAACTAACCCTACTTGTGTTTCCAAAAAAAATAACTACAATTCAAGCTGTGGAAGCATTAATTGGCCAATACAGAGTAAATGATAGAATAATGTTCCAAGAAATAATTTCAGACACTAAAAACATCTTCTATGCCGCAAATAAAATCAGATTTGACCTTGAATATCTTCCTGGAATAGAAGACTGCAATCAATCGACTATCCAAGCTGGCTGCATGTGTGTCCCAGAGAGTTTGTATACATTTCTGCGGATTTTACTGTCTGGTGAGGATGATGATGTACCTAAAAGTGAACTTGATAGATGCATTATTCTATTAGGTCAAGACAGTGTTTATGCAGTATCCAAAGGTAAAGAATTAACACCAAATCAAATCAGTACAGGCTTGCTCACCCAACAAGCTACAAGATTGAAACAACTAGTAAATATACTTCATGCCGTTGGAAGTAGGGTTTCTTACGATGTTGTTCACTATATCGATACTAATATTGCTGAGAAAACTTTGGAGAGGTTTATAAAAAACAGTGTTGTTGTTTCTGAAAATCTTGTCATTATGCAGCAGACAACATTGACATTTTAGAGGATACGTTAGATAGAAGGGAAACATTCCATGCAACACAGATTGTCACATATCAAGAGGGCCCGCCTTATAGTACACCCTTACATTTGCCACTAGGGAGAAATTGCAATTTTAAAAATGTGCTTGGAGACTTTAACAAACTCATTCCAACATAATTTTCAAAATCAAAGCAATAGATAGTTCCAGAAAATATATTAACTTTTTTCTTACCGAATCTAAATTAATGTTACCCCTTTAAAATGAAAGACCTATTTTGGCTGACCAGTCGAACGTATACACCAAATAATGGCGAAAATGTTATTCCTTCCTGGACAACATTCAACAAGGTAATTCCTATATTAGGTAGTTTTCATGCCATAAGTTACAAGTATAACAAAATTGCAGTTGGAGAGCATTTCAGTTGTTCGAGTCGTGAAGACTTCTGGGTTGAGAGCGAAACAGTTTCAGAAACAACAGCTTTTGCTATTATGAAAGGAAAGCATTATAATCATCGTGTGTGTTTTCATAAGATAACTTTTGAGGCCCTTTGGAGAGCTCTAATGATGTAATTCTAAACTTGGATTTCCAGTAAGAACCAAAGTATAGTGCTTGGCACCATTGAAGAATTACCAGCAGGCATCTGGGAAGGCTTCAAAAGGAGAGATTTAACAAAAACTCGAACTGATGCTCAAAGACTGTCTGGCATTTTGCAAGCAATCAAGCTCCTACTTGTGCCTTTTATTGAAGAAAACGCCTCAAGTTATACTTTCCAATTTTGGGTACAATACCTAGAATCAATCTCATTACTAATGAATTTCATCAGGGCTTCACAAGAAGGAAAATGGAAAGAACATGTTCAATGTTTCAAGGCAAATGTTGAAGCTAATGGCATGTCATGAACACATAAATTACTTGTGAAGGGGTTCTGCATACCTTTAGAGATGGAAAATCTGACTTCCCTGCTGTTTACAAAGAGTTTCTTGAGGGAAACTTTTGCATCAAAACCCCTGACAAACCATTTGCGAGGATACCATCAGACCAAGCAATCGAGCATGTTAATAAGATATGTAAGACATCTGGAGGACTTAACATAACTACACATCATGCTACTCGAGAGAGGTGAGAGCTGACTTACGATGAAAGAGGAAGACTATCAGACATAACAAAAGAAATATTTGGAATTGGATCACTCTCACAATACAGTCACAATGGACTACAATAAAAGATAAAGAAGAAAGACAGAGAAGATGTACTATGTTTGCAAGAACAGTTTGTTTGAGAGACTTCATGTGTTTAGCTGTCCTGAGGAATTCTTGATGTGAATATCAACTGGTGATATCTTTCTCCAGGAAAATGCGAAAAAGTTGATAAAGGCATGATAAATAGGCGGACAAGTAGTAACATGAGAGGTTTAGGCCAAATGTAACTCTTTAAGTCTACAAGATCCTATACAAAAGTTAAATATGGTGAGTTTCAAAAGTCTAGTTGTAGCTTTTAAGTAAATGTTAAAAGCAGCCGGAAGAATGACACCCAGATTCAACAATGGCTACTTACAGCTGTTTCTTCAGGGAGGTCATTTAATGTGAGATCTCAAACATGACCTTACCAGCACTCTATCATATATTGCAAGACCTGATAGTTTACTGAATCCAGCAGACAAAGCCGCACTTTCCCATATTTTGATGGAGGGAAACTGCTTTGATAGCATATATTTAAACCCTGGAAAGGATGCCTTGATTATTGATGGTATCTCTGTCATTCAAAGGCTAGGAAACCGAAAAATGCAAAAACCTTTGGTGATCTAGCAGATATATATTTCAAATACTTAACAATGAACGAAAAGTACAGTAGAATTGGTGTTGTTTTTGACAGGTATCCTAATAAATACTCCTTCAATAAAATAAACCACCAGGCAAAGACGATCAACTCAGTTTACAGGTGGAAACATTAGACGAATTGTGCGGGACAGGAACACACCTTTACCTGAAAAGTCATCAACTATTCAGAAAATAAAACTAATCTTATAACATTTCTTGCCCCACAATTTATTCTTCATGCTAAGTCTTTACATGACATGACATATAGGTTATTTTAGGCGGGTTTCCAAATGGAGATTATTTTTGCATTCTGACGATGAAGATGTTTCCATACGTTCCTCTTAATAATAATAAGTTGACACTCGCTTGATCTTGCACAGCTCCCATGCTCTACAGAAAGGTTACACGACATTGGTTAACCAATAATATTCATGAGATTGCTGTGAAGTTGGGTGATGCAGTTAAAAATTCTCTTCTTGGTTTCCATATTATTACTGGCTGTGATACAGTTAGTCAGTTTCTTGGAATTGGAAAAAAACCAACATGGAAGATCTTTAGAAAGCAATCAGAACTGATGAAAGATATAGGATTTACCAATGATGTCTGTATTGACAACATACAATACTTTGGCCCGTATGTAAGAACGATGCTAAGCACGGCCAAAGTACAAGCAAAGTATAAGACGCATGCTAGGATGATCGATGACGCAATATCTTAAGTCTCGGCAAAGTCTGGTCCCAAGCTTGTGTTGGCTGTACTTTGCTCGTACTTTCACAATATTTCCACAATATAGTGCTGCACACATATACGATCGAGGCAGCTGTTTTCACGCCAATAATAGTGGGTCTAGATCATCTAGATGTTCCCTTTTTTGACATTCTTGATGAGTTTGTAGAGGAAGAAGATCATGAAGTGGTGAGAATTCCTCGGAGGCATTTTAAGGATTTCCAGGATCCTTTGCAAGCCTATTCTGATGATCAATTTCGTCGAATATTTTGATTTTCGAAGGAAGTTGTTCACCAGGATTTCCTTCCTATGTTAGGACTGGATATTACTAACACACGATGAAGATTTCCACTTCTTCCAATACAGCAACTACTAATTGGCCTACTATTTTATGCCATGGGAAGCTTCCAGTTAATACTTGAATGTAAATACTTTTGTTTAAAACTGTTATTTTTAATATTACCAAACTAAAAAAAACTTATGTTATGAGATGTTTGTTTTTGAGAGAGAACCACTAATTTAATTCATTGTATAGCACTTAACTTTTATTATGTTGGTTTTTATATATGTATTATATACGGTTAAGTTTCTAGGCGAGTTTTTTTATAGCAGTGTTTGCTGATAACAGTGCAAATATTTTAGTAGTTAGTCTACTTTAATGATAGGCCTATATTATTAAAACAAGTAGCCTAGTAGGTTTATTATTTTGTAATTTATATAGAATTTGATGACGGTAAGGATTTTGGTTGGAGTAATATTTATACAGAAAGATATCCTAATTGTTAGTCCAGCATAACCTAACCTTTTGATACAATCATGCACTCTTGAAAGTTAACTTATAAGTACTTTGACAACAAATGCATATTTTCGAAACAGCTTTGTACTTTATAAAAGGGTTTGTAAATAGTCATATAAAAAATAGGAAGGGCTTGGCAGGACTATAATAACATTTAATGAAAAAATAATGCTAATGCTATTCCAACCATGTTGTAGAAATATAGTAGGCCTAACCTTTTATATTCCTTTTTTCTAGCTTGTTAGTGGGGACTTGTTCAATGTAGACCAGTCAACCAAATTTTGGGTTGCTAAGAAAATCTCCATTCTGTTAGCAGATAATGTTCGGCGTGTGCAAATTAGAAGATAGCCTATATGGTGAAGGCCAAGCAAGGGTAGATCAGTTAATCTTGAAGTTCCAGCTATATAGAAGTTTATTTCCCCAAACTCCAGAGGAACGAGTGATGCCCTTAATCACAGAGCTCATACACCCCAGAATAAGGCCCTTTCTTATATCGGTTCCCCCCACCTCCCTAAACCAGCTTATAGAACGAAACCAATCCATCCAGTGGGACATAAAACCCTTATACCACCCCTCTATCAACAAATTTGGCAATCCATCCTGCCAAAGAGATCCACACACAGCATCTTAATGCAACTACTGCCCTGAAAGACAATTCCAGAAAGACTGCCCAGTCTTAGCAAGGAAGAAAAACGAGAAACCCAATCCCCTGATGTAACAACCTGATGTGTGAAGCTAACGAAATAGTCTTCAATATTTTCACAAGCATTGCATAAGAATATTACCTTTCACAAAATATATTCCACACGGGTAAAGGACAAAGAGATATTTCATTAAATGCCTACTATTACATGTTTATTACCCCAGTAATAAAGCCCATATAAAACCCTTTATACGCCAGGTATGCCCTGAAATCCCATGTGTTTTATAAGAGGCTTACAAAGTGGCCACGAATACTCCCAAGGGTATTATATTTTGCTCGATTT
The DNA here is from genome assembly GCA_902151445.1 of Timema monikensis. NCBI lineage: Eukaryota > Metazoa > Arthropoda > Insecta > Phasmatodea > Timematidae > Timema > Timema monikensis. The sequence continues at coordinate 36,723 of CABFVZ010003584.1, forward strand.
CAAGCAAGGTAATATGAATAGTTCCGATACATAACTAATATATTTATCACAAGAGTCGGATGCTACGTGTAGGCCTACCTACCACGCAAGGGCTATAAAATACAGACACATCCCAATTACATATCATTTTATGACCAAGAATCCCAAGCTGTTAAAGCAAGCCCTCTGTTGTGTACACTGCATCGCAGATGCCCTTAGCAAAGTGTAGCCCTACTGTAAATGGCAGACAAGAAACTTATTGACTAGCTTTAAGAGTAAGCCTACAACACTTTAAAAGTAAGAGTTCAATTAAAAGATGAGCAGGAGACAAAGTTATGTGATACCAATAAGGTGTTCGTAGGCTGGTCAAACAAAGAGAGTGCTGGAAGAAGAAGAGACAACTACTGGTCCAAAAAGGAAGTGTGTTTTTACCCCAGCTTGAAGCGCCCTTAATCACTGGGGTGCTGGGTTCATTATTCTATAAGTAGATAATGGAGCATGCGAAAAAGATTATATTAATGTCCCCAGAAATATTACACCGTTTTGAGAAACACCTACAGCAAGCGGCATTGGTCAATAGTGATATCTGAATTGTGCCAAGAAATGAAAAAGTTCCTCGCCTCAAAACTAGACTTTATAAGAACAAGTAATAAAGTGCTATCTACATTTCACAGAACAAAGTAGATAACCTCCACCACTATTGAAGAATCTGTAGTTCCCATCCTTGTAGTAATCAATACTGTGCATGTCCAAGCACATAAATTATTATTATTAGCACCGCGTCTTACTACCTGTTTGGGTTATACGCACTTACGCTAATGTGTAATGGTAGGGTGATTGTGAGATTAAATGGAGGACCTGCGGTTTAACGTGGAATCCGAACCACGGTGGAGGCCTGGCTTTCCACACATTCACAAGATGTCTTGTCAGAGGTGAAGGAAGGGTTTGGTAATCAGATAAATCTGTGCCGGGACCGAGGATTGAACCCCGGCCGCCAGCATAGAAGTCTGACACCTTACCCCTAGACCGCCAGGTCACCTCCAAGCACATAAAAAAGCCAAACTTTTACTCTAACATATTATTATTAGCACCGCGTCTTACTACCCATTCGGGTTATACGCACTTACGCTAATGTGTAATGGTAGGGTGATTGTGAGATGAAATGAAGGACCTACAGTTTAACGTGGAATCCGAACCACGGTGGAGGCCTGGCATTCCCCACATTCACAAGATGTCTTGTCAGAGGTGAAGGAAGGGCTTGGTAATTAGATAAATATGTGCCGGGACCGAGGATTGAACCCCGGCCGCCAGCACAGAAGTCTGACACCTTACCCCTAGACCACCAGGTCACCTTCTCTAACATATTTCCCCTCATTTCCCTAGGCAGTATCGCGTGGGACGTCAAAGGGAAGGTGATAATTCACAACACAACTCCCCAAGGACTGAGGAGCCAACATTGTGGATTTGGTCAACGATCTGATCAGGGCAAGAAGACACAACGAGCTCTCGGAGTTGCGATAGTTTCTCCCGGCACTCCAAAAATAAACGTCCCAAAATAAGTTAACCCGAAACGCCTGGCAGCCATTAGAGATCTGACACTCATACCTAAACTACTGATACTGTCACAACATCCACCCCTGAAAAATAAGAAATTGAAAAGGGTGGAAGATAACAAGTGGATTGTTTGGCAGACATTTACTATGACCCTTCTCATACTGCAGGGTTTTCAGCGGGGCAGTGTCACTAGTAAAAGAGTCCAAGAAAGATCCAGACAAAGTATGAGAATGAATTTGTGCACAGGACACCTTCACTTTACACAAACCCATAATAAAACCATCAAAATGTGTATGGAAAACTTCAAATTTATTCTAGAGATAGCCACAGCAAAAATTTGTTGGGGGTAAACCCCATGACCCCTCCCCTCACCAGTTCTTCACCTTTTTAATTCATGAGCCCACTGCAAACAATTACATCAAAATAAACAACAATTTACTGTTTAATTTAAATGTAAAAATAAATAAAAGCAATTAGTTTATCACAGAATTTATTTCAGTTTCTAATAGGGATAGAATAAAGAGGGTTGACGCTATTTTATTAATACAAAATTCCCTGTTCTTTCCATGTTTTTCATATGGAATCTCCATTTTTACAGACATTTTACTTAGAGAGTAGTAGAAAAGAATGAAATTTCATGTTTCATCAAATTGACTATTGTTAAGCAAAGTCATGCCATTGATGTTTAGAACAGGAGAATTTGACCTTTTGGGGAAATATATGCAGTTGTCACACAATCCAATGTTTTAAGTCGAAAGAAAATGTGGGGTGGGGGTGGAAGATAAGGGATTTAACGTGATTATTTCTTCAGTTCGCTTTTTCTTCTATGTTGAGATATACCATTTGAGTCGCCCATTGGCGAAAGTAGTTAAATCCACTTGAAATTATTTTTGGCTAGAGCCAAAAAACTTTTACAATTTTTCTCATTTAAGCTATCAATAAGATTCGTTTCTTAAAAAATAAAGAAAAATTCATTTTTTTATTTTACAAAATGTGTATAATATGGCCTAAAAATTCCAATTTTTATTAAATAAAATGAAATGCACTTGACTGGTTTTGCAACTGGACAAAGGATTAAGCTGATTTTGTAACTGGAGGTACCACCATTTATATTTTCTACACTGATGCAAAAACAGTTAAATCTTAAGAATCAGTTTTTGGACATTTAGTTACTTATTTAAAAAATACACCTTATACTCTTTAACTTTATGTCGAATTCAAATGAAAATAAAACAACAGACAGAGGAAAACATGATTGGCAAAACAAGTTTCATAAAAGTTTTTTTTTGTTCAATGAAAAGTAAGATTTTGAACATTTTTTAATATAACAGGAAATATAAATGTTAATGCAACAACTTCATGGTCATCTTCAGGGTTAATTTCCAAATCTTGCAGGATATCTTCCTCATCAGTTCCTTCATCAGGCTGTAGTGAATCCAGTTGAAGAAAAACCTCGGTGTAAAAGTTGAGTTTGGGATCATCTTGCCACTGTTCTCCATAGTGTAGAACTAGCAAAGAGCGCACATCATTTACTTTAGCAAGCTTGATTGGGACACCTCTTGGAACTTCTGGAATCCTTGCATTTGAGAATGTTTTACCCTCCTGAACCAGGGATTTTGGTTCACCACATTCAAACCCATAAAATGGTTCTCCTTGAACCATCACAAGTTTCCTAGTCTTTGACCTTGAAAAAACAATCTTCTTTGATTTCTGGAATTGAAAGTGCCATTGACCCGGTTGTTTCAAAACTTCATCTCCATATAATTTCCAGTCCTGAACAGGGCAACCTTCTCTAAAATGTTCTATAGTACAGTGTTCCGCAATCACTTTGATATACCCATTTGGGTTTTCAATAACACTCTTTGCTCGAAACTGTCGTTCCAGTTTGCCAAACACTCTATCCGGCGGAATGAATGAGTGGCCCACAATAGGAAAGTACAAGATGATTTTCTTTACACTAATAGGAGTTTCCAGTAATAACCATCGTGACAACATTGCAATAATGGTTTTGTTCTTATTTTGGCCACCATAGCCATCAGAGAAAAGCTTGACTGTGGTGACACCATCCAGTTCACATTGTGTGAGCCTGTGATTAACAGCTGAGGATATTTGGTTGGATCCTTTGGCAAACTTGTTTTCAGTCCAAAGGTAGGCAAACATGTTGGTCTTGTTTTGGGGAGATGTTGATACTCCTTTACATATCGTAAAATTGTAAAGGTATAGTTGACGTTTGTAATAAGCGGCTTGGTCTGGTATTTTAGGGAGTACAAGATTCTTCTGGCAGTCATAGCTTATTACCAGTTCATCATCGTTCTTTTTTCGCAATATTTCATAAAATCTTTCAGCACGAATTTTGTGGCCTTTGAACTCTATGTTTAAATCTTCTTTTTTATTGTTGTCATTCTCGTTAGCTATTTGGTACTCAAGCCTTGTGAATGTTGAACATTTGTCAGTGTAAGGCGCATCAAATCCAATATTGAAGTTTTCATTGAAAGTATTTTGAAAGAACTCATACTGGACCTGTAGATCTTCTGAGGGATTTGCTTCCATGTACATTTTCCACATTTTATTTACACTAAGTTCGCTTGGTAAGTACTGCCGTATAGTATTTTGTTTTCTTCCCCTTGAGTAGTGCTTTTGTATTGGTTTGAATGTCTTAATAAATTCTTTGAGATCATCCCTTTTATTTTCATAGATTACTTGCTTCCGGGACCTCCACGGGTTTCAGGAGGAGTGATCCCTAATTCAAGGTATTTGTGGCAGAGATTCTGAATACAATTGTGGCTCTCTTGAAGAATTGTTAAAAATGCAGATCGGCATACTTTAACATTTTCTTTATTATCTTGTCTTTGCTTGGGTAAAAAGAAAGTGGGACTCACCTTCCTTCTGGAGTTACTACCTTCGGGAAGGCAACTCCGTTTTGCTGATGAAACTGAAACATGTTGTAAAATAAAGTTATTTTTGGATTGTAGGTCTGCATCCTTGTAATATTTAAAGTGGATTTTTCTGATGTCTTGCATAGAAAGCTGGCTGCACTTATATCTACTTTTACCTCTGTGATCGCATGTGGGCATCTTTGGAAATCCTTTTGGACGGTGTCTGGAAAAAATAATAGTGAATTACATACTATACTATTTATTAAAGTGCTCAAAGTAAAAGTACAATGACAACTATATGAAGTTTGTTCACATACCTGGCCTTCTTCTCAATGTTCCTTTTCCATGTTTCTGGACGTTTTTTCTTCTTCCTCGACTTGTTAGAAGTTTCAACAATGCATTCTTCCTCAGATATGTCATTAAGGTCTTGATCCATTATTTTTGATGAAATTACCTACTATAAGGCTGTAAAGTAATACACAAATTAATTTCGATCTGTTGTTACAATAACAGCTGTTCTCCAGTGTAACCAACATATTACTTTCTTGTACGCACTTTCATAATTATTTTGAAACCTCATATAATTGTATTTGAAAGTAAAATAATTTTAATTGTAGATAGATTATCGATAAAAATGGTCATTATTGGTACAACAAAAAATTTAGCTGCTTTTGCAATTAGAAGTATAAGGTTGACATTTTGACATAAGGCTTTTGCAATTGTAAATGTGACTGGTGGATATAACCTCATTTGCAACAGTAAACAGTGGGGATTTAACTTCTTTTGCTACTTGACCAACTCTTATACCTTGATTTTATACTGTTCATAACTATTTTTGCTATGTTTTAAAAGGTTAAACTCGTAGGCAATGAGCTAAAGAATCCAGAGATTTTTTTTTTATATAGCTGCTTTTGTAAACAGGCAACTCATTTAGAGATTGCAGTTAAATGTTCAAAAATCACAAATGTTTCAGTATTTATTTATTTTTTATGAAATTATCTGTGCTTTCCCAGTTTTATTCAGATATAAGACATTCCCCATGTTCTCTCGGCGCGCGGAAACCCAATAACTTAAATCTGACTTTAGGTTGAACACACCAATGAATTAATCAACCAAAAAGGGTTAGACATATAAGAAAAACTCCACACGAAATTGAATGAATATCCAATTAATAACTGGAATTTGCTAGTAGCCAACATAGAAATCCGAATATTTCACATAAAAATCCAGATTCTCTCTAAAAATCGAAATATCTACAGACAAAGAAAAGGCGTGGAAGAAAGGGTGTTTGGTGTGCTGTCAAGGAAAAAAAAGAGTAATGATAGATTTATTTTAATATTGGAGTCTATATTGTGGTGGCTAGTATATTTATCAAATTAATGATAAAGAAATATTTCTTCAGGTACCTTGTTGCATCTTTTTTGTTTGGTTGTTTGGGAAACAAAGCAATAAAAGTTTTGATATAATTATATCTGTTTTATATTTATTTTTATTCCCTTCTCCTTATTTGATATTAGCCTTAGTCTTCTATGACGACATGTTTCGGTGTTACCTATATATTGATGCTATAACATTTTTAGGTTTGAGAAAAACCAAGGTAATTGTAATATAATGTATAGAAATATGACAATAAAATTGTAAGGTTAATAAAGTTAGATATTAAAAATGGGAATAGTCAAGATGAAATATTAAATAATCATTTAAATTAACAGGCTTATGATCATACCTTATTTATGACTAGCCCCCTTCCCCGTAAAATAATATTGTAAAGAATCCTGTAAAACAAAGCTTCAAATCATTCATCATGTCAATATAAAAACAAAACTCTTTTTTTACTTGATTTTTTTTGAAAATACAATCCTACAATCACTGTATAGCCCCCTCCCTCTTTTTATCCTCTCTCCTATTTTCATCTCATTCCTCTTTCTTCACCACTGTAACACTACAAACTTCGTATTGTACAATTACTACCCCACCCTACCTAATATTCAACGTATATTCGCTTGACGCATACTACCCGCTTCCAAAATAATACTTCGACGTACCCTACAATAGTAAAACTTCACTATTGTAGCCCAATGTAGCCCCAACAATCAGACATTTAATCAGCATTCCTAAATATTCAATATCAACTGTCTACTAAATAAACTGTTCTTCACGTACCTTCGGATCTCCAAGCTGGCCTCACTAGATTACTACCAAGTCAAATCACCAATGTGGAAGCGCGGGGCAACTACGACTAGAACAGTTAGATGATCAACCCGGCCCGAGACTAATTTTAACACTGGGTGATGTTTTCCAAGAGTCTAGTTACGAAATCAACACGCTCAGTATTATCCCTTGGAGGGGGGATAATGCCACCCTCACTTGACATAAGATGTTCCAACAACGGTCGGAGAATTGTGAACCACTGCATTGCGACGATAGACATCCAATCAGCGACCAGGAAGATGTGTTGAATTACGACATTATGACGTAATGCCGTGTTGTGTGTAGCTGGCTGGCTTTTGTGAACATTACCACCCCTTTTTTCTTGTTATCTAGATTCCATATATAGTAGATTGTAAATAGCATTATGATAGGATTATTGAATTGAGCTTCATGGAAGGAGTAGTTCGGTAGAGCGAACTGCATTGGGGTCATGGAGGAAAGATCCGAGGATGTTTTACGTTTGATATAAATTTGTTTTATTAACGTAACTATTTGTTAAAGTCATAGATGAGGGACTTAGAGAATGAATAGTTAAAGCTTTGGGTCGACGCCATGGGGAAATCGCGTCTGGCGTTATTTATATTATTTTGTATTGTTTTGGGGTCATGGAGGGCTGACCAGTAATATAAATTATTTAATTTATTGTCGAGACGTTAGAGACTTTTATTTGATGTAATTAATGTAAATATGGATCAGTCTTTAAGTCAGTGTCTTGGGTGATAGACCTGTGTTATCCTTTTTGTTACTATTATTATAACTCGTGCGGAGTTATGGAGAAGTTATTTAATTCATATGGCATACCTTTTATAGGAAGATAGTAAATGTCAGGAATGCAATTGTTAGTAATTTGTTTAAAGTTGTAACTATTTGACGTTAGGTTTTAAAAAAGTAAAGTAAACTATTTTTGTAGTTATGCAACCTTGTGCGTTTGTTTCTCTAAATCATGGATCATATCCATGCAGTATCCTTATGTCTAATGTAAACTTTGAATGAAAGTAATTAGAAGGAAGAGATATCAGTCTGTATTATTATACAGTAGAAGCCTATTCTTTTATTGTTGAATATTAATAGGCTTATATAGGTTTGTTCCGTTGGTGGACATCTATATTTTGAAAGACCATATGTCATGTTTTTAGGTGATGTCAATTGAGAGGTGTGTTTGGGTATTAAGTCTACCAGACACCGAAAGACTGTACATTATATGATGCAATGTTTTCTTTTACAGTAGTAGCTATCAGAAAGTTGTTTTTGAATTAAGGCCATATGTTCCATTGTTTATTATCTGATTTGAACCAATTAAATTGCTCTTTATTGAAAACTATGCTATTCTATCTGTTGTCATTTATAAATTGTACGTTATGTCCTCCCTATCCTGTAGTTTTTAGGGGCCTTACCTATAGGAATAGCGGAGGGTGTAGCACTACTCCCCACCCCCTTCACCAACCCCACTTTCCCTTCAACAACTTTTTTTTCCAACAACTATATAATATACTATCGACATTTTTATGAGGAATAAATTAAATTTTCAAAATAAAATAGAGCCTATGTTACTCTCTGATAATGTAGCTTTATATTGGTGAAAGAATTTTTAAAATCAGTCCAGTAGTTTTTGAGTTTATTCATAAACAAAAAATCAAATCTTCCCTCTATATAATATTATAGTATAGATATTCTTTTAAATACATATTATCAGAAAGTTTGTGAAAATTGGGAAGTAATAAATGTAAAAACTTTTTTGTGGGATGATCAACAATAACTAGTAAGGTACCAATATTAAGAAATAGAATTGAACAATTATTTATAAATCAGATAGTGGTGCTAGTGTAACATATTGTATAATTTATATGATGAGTAAATGTAGATATATTAATTATTGTTAATTTTTTCAAAAAATGCAGAAATTAAATAAGATGAGGAAGATGAATTTTGGGTATTAATCTTATTGATTATGGTCCGAATAGGTTTTAAATACAACGGAGGGAGAATAAGAACTGTTAGAATGAGGATTTGAGTTGGACGTGTTGAGGTAATTTTCTAAATGTATTTATGAGGAATTGATTTTCAAAATTTGTTTGCTCATTTAAAATAATGTTGTTCATAATGGCTGTTTGGATGTGTAGGTGTTCAGCTATGTCCATTTTAGAAGAGGATTGTAAAAGTTTCATATAGTTATCGATTGGTGTTGGTTAGTTACCAGAAAGTTGTAGATGTTCAGCTAGTTTAGATTTGCATCCATTGTGTTTAAAATTACTAATGTGTTCAGCAAATCGAGTTAAAAGGTTCCTTCTGGTCTTCCTGAAGTATATGGCCTTAATTCACATAGTGTCAATTTGTAGATACCACTTTAGTTAAATTGATTTTTAGAGTTGGGATTAGAGTTATTGAAATTTTTTTTAATGTGTTGTTAGTTCAAAAAGAAATTCTAATGTTCTGTTTTTTAAAAGTTTACCAATTATGTTGAATTATTTGCCTGTATAGCCCCACTTAATAAAATTGTATCAATTTGGGTTGGGTTGGGTAGGGTTAGTTGGAAGATTTGTGAGGTTATATTTCTTGGGCATTTGTAATTTTTTTTTACTGTAGAATTTTGTATATTACTGAGTGGGAATAGCCGTAGGATGTTGCTATATGTTTCTATTTTAAATTTCTTCTTGGAAAGTGGGGTATTAATTACTCTATAAATAAGGCTATTGAATGTTTCTAAGTTGTGAGATAAAGATGGTTGGAATCATTGCGAATGATACAATCAGTATAGGTAGTTTTTCTATAAATTTTGTATTCAAATTTGTAAGTTTTTATTATTTATGATATTTAAGTCCAGGTAGTTAATTTGCTATTATTTTGTTAATGTTCAATTGTGGATAAATTATTTTGAGATAGATTTTGTTTAGAATGTTATTGCTGTTGAAGATAGTATTATCAAGACTATTGTAATAAATTACAAAGATGTTGTCAACATATCTACAATAGAATTGGATGTTTATGTATTTGTTGAGATGTTTGATAATTTTAGAGTCATTGGTTTGCATAAAGATTTAAGACTGACACTAAACAGAAAAGGGGGAAAACCATTGCAAGGCCATCTTTCTGAGAGTAGAATTTATTATTGAAATGAAAATAATTCTGATTTGATATGGTTTCAAGTAACGTGAGAATTTGATCTATGTAGCCTATTCTTTAGAGAAAATTTTATCAATTAATGTAGTTTTTACAATAGGTATATTGATGGTTTTATTTATGGGTACATTGATGTATGAGATGGTGATTTCTAGATAAATGAATTTGGAATTTGAAGTCAGAGAAATGTTTTAGTCTGTTGGTAAGATCAAAGGAACTTTTGATATTTTATGCATTAGGAAGTTGCAAATTGTTTTGTAAAGTTGTTTTTTGGCTAATTTGTAAGCAGGAGCATTTTGGTAATTTACTTATGGTTTTTACATTTTCCTAAAATTCATAAACAAAACATTGCATAAGACCGCTAGTAAATTACCAAAATGCTTTACTCCTATAAGGTGCATGCCGAGGCTTATGTCAAAGTTTGATATAGAAAGATTTGACTACTTGTCAGTTGAGTTTTCTTACTCCTGGCATGCTTCAATCATTGTCTGGCACCAGTAGGCCTAGGCATCCGAGTTTGTGATCCCGTTGTTAGAGCAAGCCATATTTGAGGTTTAACTGTGCCATGTATGAAATTAAGATTAAGGTCAATTTGGGTGATTTTGATTGTTTATTTTATTTGTTGACTCTGTGAACTTTGTATACACAGTAAAAATGCCATCATTGGTGATGCATGGCCATATATTCTTGTGAGATTATGACTATATTTCAAATATAATCAAGCTAACTCAAAGGTGACTATTATCCTACATTTATCTAGACTATTTTGTAGAAGAGACAAAAAAAATTCATGATAACTAGGATGGACGGTAGTGTATTTTATAAAATTATTGGGGAATTTATATAATATTACTATAGATATGTAAATAGATTTGAAATATAAAGAGCAATGTATAGTTTTATGGTAAAATTAAAGATTTAAATCTAAATGTCATATATGTTGAAATTGTTGTAAAAATGTAAATATTGTGGAAGATCCCCAACAATAGAACCTATATGTTTAGTAACCATTAGATCTAACTTTTAGTAGAACAAAGAAGGTATAACACATTTTCACAAAAAAAAAAGAATAAAATTAAGGTGCGGCAGAAGGGAGCGCAAGTGTTTTTTGGCCAATATAAATGAAATATTTCTCCAGTAGCAACGGAGTGTTTAGTTTTCTGCACATGCTAATATCAACAGATCTTGAATATATGTCAAGGGTGTCCTAGAATTTCGTCAAAACTTTCTCTCTTAATTTAAAGTTTTTTGAAACAACAGACTATGCGGTTGCAGTCTAGTGGAGAATTATTTGGATAGAGGGTGTCAAGTGTTCAGTACAATGAACCCTGTGGTGGTTAGTCTCAGTTCACTAGACCAGAGCTGCTACATTTTCATTCAAGTAAATCCTCATTTGCCTGCACAAGGCTGAGTTGACCCAATTTCAGGCCTACTGCTTCATTGAAAATCTGGAAGTGCTGGGGATTGAACCAGGAATCTCTGGACATGTATCTAGGAACTCTGAACACTAGACCCCAGAGGCAGTCAAGACAGCACCAAAGTTTGTCTACATTTAAACTTAGGCTACATCCCTAAATTTCCCTTGTGATTTAAGCGAGTTTTGTTTCATTTGTTTAACTATCCAAAATTTTCAAACTATTTAAATATTGGTATTATTTGATTTGTCATTTTCTTAAGGATGTAATAAAAGCAAGATAATAGACATATATTGAACAAAACAAATAAAAAAATTCTATGTGCTTGAAGATATATAAGGTGCTATTCACCAATTTAAATGTTTAGAAAAAATTGTGAAGTCATTTGATTCCCCTTGCCTTCAAAGCTTTCCTAGGGGTATGCTATCATATTACAGTATATGGTGTCTGGACAGTAAAGAGGTCAGCTTGCAAAACAAGTTTTTTGAACTATGAATAATGGATAAGTTATTTAGTAATATCTATATATTCTACACATAGGCCCTATAAAAAGTCAAACAATGTTAAGTATATAAGAGATAGGCTAGTGTTAGTTTATAAGTTGTTAACAGTATGTCATTCTTGAATAAAGGTTTGAATTAAGACTAGGTACTGGTTGATTTACTTTAAATGGTTTTTAAGTGATTCTTTGCAAATAATACTTAAGACCTGTATATTTTTTTGTGTTTGGTACAGACTAAATAAAAATATTAATGGGTCTTCTTAGTCCCTCGATCCATGTCTATCTCAACAATGATTCAAAGTTTCTGTAATCTCATTTTCCTGTGTAGGGCCTATTAATAAGGATATTCTGCATATAAAAGAAAAGAAACCTTTTATAATATTGAAAATTAATGGCTTGACTTAAAATATTATTTATGTTTTATGTCAAATGTCGCTTGTAAAACCTTTGCCAAACCCTTTCAAAAAAATAAAAGTGGGCCTATTTCCTGCAATATGTTCGCGATTCAAACTTAATAGTTTTATCAAATTTAATAAATAGACAAACTTGATTGGTAATTCTTGATAAAATTATTTAAATTGACTTATTTAGTTTTGACAACATTAATTTTGTTAAATAAGTCGTCTTGTTAAAAAAGTTTCCCGGCACTTCAAATAATATGCTACATAATTTGAATTTTTAAAATATTTAAACAAATATTGAAAACAAATACCTTTTAATGATGCCATGGTTACTCTCCTTCCAAGATTATTTTCAAAAATAATAACTTTCTAAAACAATAAAACTGTGTAATACGTAAAGAAACTCCCGGAACACGTAAGTTTGAAGTGAACGGATTTTGGATTAATTATTCTTTATTAATCTGAGCGTTTCTAAATCTAAATCAACATTGCCAACATTGTAAAATCAAATTTTAAAAATAACCAACTTGTTTATAAATATATCATAGATGGCATCATCACTAGAATACGACTCAACTAAAGTTGCGCCCAACTTAAGTAATAAGTTGTATTTGCTTTAAAGTGTAGTCGTTAGTGATCTCTATAATAAACTGGATGGACATAAACACACACCTTGCAAGGAACCAAAGCATGGCACTCCAGTGTGTCATCTGCTTGATTGTGAGGGGACAGATTTAAATGTTTCTTTCAATGTTTTTGTACGAAAACATGTCTCTGATGATTAAAAGTGTTATTGTTGGAAAATAGTGAAGTATTGTACCACACTTGACTGAAGAAACATTTACATTAATGGATTATACAATATCAGTTTTACATGTAATACTGTACCCATAATAATAACATCTTTAATATACTTAAATATGTAGCTCCCATCCATGTTTTTTACATTCTGTCAAGACTAAAACATATTAAAGTTAGCTATTAGATTGTATATTGGTTTCAGAAATCAGAATCCATGTTATAATAAAAGTTTGATAACTATAATGAAATAAGGTATCATAAGACTTGATTACAATTTACATGTGTTTGAATGAAAAAACTTTGTGTGGTTCTTTTACGTTCAAACAATCATTTAGACTTTAGGTTATAGGATTGTAGTATTATTATATTACACTGTATTTAAAGTTGGCTCTTAGCTTGTATATTGCTTTCAGAAACCATATTATAATGAGCGTTCGATAACTATAATGAAACAAGATAGGTAGCAAAAAACTTGATTACATTTGATTAACGACTTAATTTGTGTCTTGTCTTGATCTTGTCTTGTTCAAACAATCATTTAGGTCATAGGATTATATGAAGTTGTACTGTATTAAAATTTATTCAAAGTTGGCTCATACTCTGTAAATGGTTTCAGAACTAATAATATATGGAAAATTCGATAAATATAATTAAATATTGTAGCTTAAAACCTAATTAAATTTTGTTTGAATGACAAACTTTGTGTGGAAGTAATACGTTTAAAGGATCATTTAGGTCAGTGTTTTTTAATCGCAGACCCGCGAAAGATCTTTTTTGGGGGCCCCCCTAAATTTAAAGTTTCATTTGCTTATTACTGAAGTCAATTATTTTAAATTTTACGTTCTGGAAGAAAGAATTTGATGATCGTGAGCATGTAAGTACAGTAGATTCTCAATTTTACACGATAATTGAGGTTAGAGGAAGCACGTATAATATAAATCACTGATAACACAAAAACAATATCAATTTTTTTCCCTATAATGAATGATATTTTTTAATGAATTAATTAAAGAAGTCCTCTATTCATTTGTTTTCTCTCTGAGGGTTGTACTGATTGCCGTTACTTTTCAGTGCATGCATTTGTCAGGTCAGCACACATTCCTCAGCCTTCAGGGCCGTATGTAAGAACTTGACTAAGTGGATGCTTTGTTGACACTAGCGTATGTTTGCTTGCGTCATCATAGATTAAAGGGTGGAGCGATAGTGTGCTCAGGACCACACTATTGGTCCAATAAGCATTCACTATACGTTTTTGCATACTGCTGAGGAATGTGCCTTGACTACTGACTAACTTTATCAGCCGAGATAAGCTCTGCCTCTCGTCTTCCTATACCTCCCCATCTATTTCGCTAGTCTCAGAAGACAGGGAATCTCGTGGCGCTTGGGGTGATCAACCCAATCGCCCAAACCACATGACAGCCCTATTGAACGGCACAAGCATACATTGATGACCGACACGACAATTCACATTACCCATTATTGGGAGATGGTTGTACATTTGCTGTTATTTTATGATTGGATATTGGATTATTGTTTGTGTTTACTTTTTTTATTGGAATGTTTCTGTGATTTCTTAATAGTTTATCGCCCTATAAAATGAGTAAACAAAGGACATTATTTAATTTTCTAAATAAAAATTTTAGCATTTGGCTACAAGAAAAAAAAGAACAAGTCAACGATAGCAAATACTCACCCCATTTCACCCTCGTGGCAGCGCTGTACACCGAACCGAGAGAGACGACAGCACTACCAACCGCACAGACAACTGACCAGCTCCGCCTAAGAATCTAACTGTGCCTGCTAGAGGACACCATGTGCTCAAGCTATTCACACCTATCACTACTTTGTGGACAATAGCGGGGAGAACATCTTGACCCTATTTAGACATAAGAGGTAAGCTTGCTCGTTCAATAAGTTTCAATCCATCTTTTTTAACTTGGTTTAATCCTAACCTTTCTTGACTGTATTTTTTTGGTTATCTTGTTCCACCCTTTTTCCATATTTCTTACTCAATTTAATTACTTTATTTCTTAAAGTTACTGTTTACATTGGTTTGTCCCAGACCTGATGATGGCTGAATAGCCGAAACATGTCGTCGTTTTAACCTGTATCCGGCTTCGGATGATTGGACATAAAGGAGAGGAACTAACAAATTCCAGCTAAGGAACAGCCATGAAAATTAATTAACATAGTTCAACTTTATTAACATCTTACACCTTAATCAAATATCCTAATCTTAGTACAATATCGGTTCATTCACCTTTTATTTAAATTGACAGTATTATCTTTCAATGTGGCTAACACACATCATCCTTGACAAAAACATTTTATGGCAATTTAATTTTATCTAAATTTATTTTATTTATATTGTAACTGTCTTGTTTAATCTCTTTTAACTATATTTAATGAAATTTCAATTTCCATAAGGTCTACCAATTGTATATTCTCTGTTTATGTCATATGTCTTAGTTTTAAGTTTATCTTTTATACATTATTTAGATGTATTAATTGTATTTTAAGATGATTGTTTCTTAATTTCAATTTGACGGATCCTAAATAGGCTTATTCTTTTCAGTATCTAATATTTTTTCAAATATAACTTTCTCATAAATGTAATTTTTCACTAAGCCAATATACAATATTTAACATATTACATTAACTACATATTTTATCTTTTTATGATATTTAATTTCATATCCAACTTTTTTACTAAAGCCTATATTATTATATAATAGGATTACTGTATTTATTCTTCTCCGTTTATATGTGGTATCCATTTACTTTACTAATATAATTCAATTTCTATTCTAAGCGGTTCTTATAAAAAAAATTCCACTTCACCTTTTTCTTTTTTAATACTCTCATTAAGCTTGTTCCTTACATAAAGTATTCCAAAGATCTTAAGAAGAAAAGAGATGCCTGTCCCGCATAGGGCCCGAACATTCCAAGTGTTTCGAGAAATGAGTAGAAGCTCGTCTTGTCACTCGCATATCCCTCCCGGTGTATGATACTCTTTGGTTCTACTCCCCCTTTTTTTCCCTTTGTTCCGTGTTCCCTGAGTTTTGCAAATCGTATATAAGACCGGCGTAGGAAAGCGTCCGGCACACTTGGACATTGCTCGGACTTAATCGGACGAAGTCGAGGCTTCAGCATTATTTAAAAAATATTTAAGGATAAATTTCTTTTCGGCGTAGATATATATATATATATTATTTTTCAATATTCCCTTTAGGCATGTTATTATTTATACTTTCAAATTAGTAACTATTTGAATCGTATAAAACTTAAATTTTTCACGTTGTATTTAAATGGTATAATTTATTTATATTAATCAAGTTGTAGGGATATAACTATTGAGCTGCTAGATAAAAGAAAAGAGAATCTAAAATATAAATTTTGTATCTCGCCTTTCGATTATGCTGGTTATATTTTTCTTGTCTACGTAATGTTTAAGTAGATGTTCTTATTAATTTTTCTTGCTTACTCTCCTGTATTGTTAATAATTTGATTGATAAATTTATGGAAATATGATGTTAGTCAATTATGGGATGTATTAGAAATTTGTGGACGATGCTCATTTTGATTATGTTGAATAATTATGAGTAATATAATGAAGATGTTAGATAGGTACATGATATATTGATATATTAGATATATTAGAAATTTGTGGACTATGCTCACTTTTATTATGTTGAATAATTATGAGTAATAGAATGCAGATGTTAGATAGTTACATGATGTATATTAAAAATTTGTGGACGATGCTCCCTTTAATTATGTTGAGTAATTATGAGTAATAGAATGCAGATGTTAGATATATAGATATATTAGAAATTTGTGGACGATGCTCACTTTGATTATGTTGAATAATTATGAGTAATAGAATGCAGATGTTAGATAGCTATATGATTGTAACGTTCTTGAATTACGTTACCGCGATGGGCGCCTATTGAAGAATTATGATTAATACACTTTTCATTTTGACATGTTTTTTTATTTCTGAATCAGTTTAATTAATGCGAAAATAGATCATGTCGAAATATATACGCGGGCTAGCGTGGACAGGTGTTGCTAGACGCCAAGTGAGTTCTGTCAGTATTGGACACCAACTGCCAACTGCCTTTACGTTGCACCATTCTTTGTATATATTCCTTGGTCATGGAAGCTTCGAGAAGGTTTAGTTTAGAAAAACAAAATACAAGACAAAAACATCTCGGTCTTACTGGGAGGTTCTAGAGCCGGAAAATGACTCAAGTTACATTTTAAAATCTCTCTTCGAACCTTCGAGAAGAGGAAGTTATTATTTGAAAAATATATATTGTCAAACTGACTTGGCTGGTGTCACGTGTGTGACGTCACTGATCAGTGGCTTTTGCCTTCTTAGAAGAAGAAGTGCTTTAAGCGCCATTTAATATACTACATAAATTTAAATGAAATAAGATACGTTTATAAAATTAGGACGATATTCTTGCCAATGCTTTCACATACTTTTCAGGGGCAAATCAATTACATTACATGATATATAGATATATTAGAAATTTGTGGACAATGCACATTTTGATTATGTTGAATAATTATGAGTAATAGAATGCAGATGTTAGATAGTTACATGGTTCATATTAAAATGATATTGAGTAACTTCGTATGCAAAGTTCAGACGAAAAATAATAAGCTAAATGATTCTTTGTTTTGTGTGTATATATATTCTAAAAAATTGTTGTTTAATTGAAAGTAAAGACAATCTTAACTTAAATCCTTCTAGCTCATTGCAGATTGTGAATTTAATGACGATCGTAGTAGCAATTATATATTTCTACATACTACTTTTAACTTGTTACATAAATATGTATATAAATATTTATTTAATTCTGATATTTTTAATAAACATATACATGCAATTCTTGCAATTTATTTAATGTTTTTGTTAGTGAAAATACCATTAGGTTTAGAAACTATCTCTTTCCTTCCTTAATTTCAAATATTATTATTAAATTTATATTTCTGGAGACCGAGTGTCATGTTCTTTCCGCACCTGGATTGAGTTGCGTGCCCTGGGTTTCTTTTGTTCACCCAGCATTCAAAACTATTACTAATACAGCTCACTCCTATTGCTTTCGTTATCATATTAATTTATTTTTATGAGATTTGGACCCTATTTTGTAGGATTTTGAGATATTTAGGGTTCAAAATGTACCGGGGAGTTCAGAAATAAGAAGTGAGCACGATGATAGTATTAGTTCTTCTGATGAAATAAAAGAATTTGAAACGGAAAATAATAGTCGTAAATGTAAAAAATTGTGTAAAACTAAACAAAGGAAATATATTACAAGTTATATAAAATTTGGATTTATCGGCGTCGAAATGGATGGAATTCTGAAACCACAATGTGTTGTTTGCGGTGCAGTCCTTTACAATGAATGTTTGAAAACTAAATAAATTAAGAAGGCATTTAGAAACGAACCATCAGCATTATAAAAATAAGCCAGAAGAATTTTTCGTAAGAAAAAAGGATGAACTGATAAACCAGAAGTCCTTCATAAACGCAACAACCGCTACAAATAAATTAGTTAAAGCTTAGTTTATAACAGCTTTGCATATTTACCAATAAAAGAAACCGTTTACGATATGCAATAGTTGATTGAAACCATGCATGATTAATATTTGTAAGGAACTATTTTGAATATCGGAGGCAAATAAAATAAATACCTATGTCAAATGATATTATTTGTCATAGAATTACACTGATTGCGGACGATCTTCCAGAGCAGTTAATTCAAAATATTAAGAATTCTCCGTCTCTTTAATTACAAATATATGAATCAACTGACATTTCCAATAAGAGTATTTGTTTGAGATATGTGAGATTTATTGACCATAATAAAGATGATATGTTTGAAGACTTTTGTTTTGTTTACAATTAGAAACAGACACAAGTGAACGCATATCTAATCAAATAAATTCATTTTTCACATCCAATGAATTACAGTGACAAAATGATGTCGTATTATGTACAGATGATGCAGCTGCTATGATAGGTCATCATCTCGGCGTTGTCTCTCGAATAAAATCAATTGCACATCCTAACATAATGGTTACTTAGGGGTGTCCACGAGGGACCATGGCGCAAATTGCACCATTAGAATTTTTTGTGGGAAATTTTTCGGCCAAAAAATTATTTAATAAGAAACTTTTATATTGTCATCTATTTTTTCATACTTAGAATACCTCTGAAATTCTTTAAGAGACATTTTAGTGTTTCATGCTATAACAACATTTACACTATTAACTTATAGTGGGAAAGTTTTTCCATGATTTTTTTTTTTACTGAGCAACTCTTTAACTTGTAGCTATGAGTAGTGGGCAGGGTGTCAACCCTGCCCATATATAGACATGTATCACCTTTGGCTTTTGAGGGTTTTCCATCCGTCGTGTCAGTTGACAGTCCCATATACAAGATAAAGTCGAGACTGTCGAGTCACCAGTTAAACGCAGCTAGCCGTGTTTGTTTTGTGTAGTGACAGGTTAAGAAGCAGCTTAGGGGACGATTGGTTGTCAAGCTTATTAATATTATCATCTAAGAATGGCATTTTCAAAAACATCACAAATGAAGAAACTATTGATAAGTTTGCCACATCAAGTGCACAGAGAAAAAAGCTTATTCTGTTAAAATGTTATAAATAGTACCTAAGACCCTCTGCTTAAAGAATTTACTTTCTGATCATACTGTAGAATTTTCTCAACCAAGAGTGTTAAAATGTTTTCTCTTTCCTTTTCATAATATAGCTGTTTTTTTGTCACTACTCTAAAACAATTTAGTTTTTAAAGTTTTATGACTCCAGACGTAACTCATGTAAATATTACGATAATACTCATATCATATTATATTTTACACATTATTTTATATGGTTTTTTCAATATCTGATTATTAATTTATTGATCGTAATTAATGTCTTCAATTTTTTTATTCGATTCTTTATTCACTCTGAAATTTTGAGTTTTTTTATGAATATAAAAACTATTTTTATACAACAGGTTGAAGTAAAATATTTGTTTTATTTATATGATATTCAAAGTTTTTCAAAACAACTCTTTTTACAAGATTATAGTTATTTTCATTCGCAAATTGTAAGTAATAGCATTTTTATACATCAAATTGCTATGTAAATATAAAATGATCATTTTCCTAGCTGTTCTGATTTTATTTATCTCATCCAAAAAGCTCCCTAACTGAACTTACAAAGTACGTAATGTAGGCCTTGATGTGGATTCAGTCAGAGATTTGAGATTCCAATAAAGGTTATATAGTTATTTGGATTTTGGGGAAGGGTGGAGAAAATTTTTGTGGGAGGATTTGCGCCATTGGGCTTGAGGGGGGTGGGCAACCCTGTGGCCTCTTGTTGTTTCATGGACAAAGAAAAACTAGCTTCAAAAGAAATTAGTACAGAATTAAATGAAGTAATGATGGTTTCTGTAAAAGTTATAAATTTTATAAAAGCAAATGCCCTTAATTCTAGACTTTTTATGCTTTTTGTGAAGAAGCTGATGCCAGCCATACATCGTTATTAATTCACACAGAAGTTCGATAGTGGTCGATCGTTTATTGGAATTAAAAACGTAAGTTGAAATTTTTTAAATGATAAAAAATTCAGTTTGGCCATTTTTTCAATAATAGAAAGTGTATTGCAAAACTTTCATATTTGGCAAATATTTTCTCTATTCTAAATCAGCTAGATTTATCTTTACTAGAAAACAAGTCCAAAATTTTTTCTATGAAAAGTAAAATAGAATCGATTGTTGAATTTATGACTCAATTAGTCCAGTTTCTTTGTTCATCTAATAGTACGTCATTTCTGCCTTTTTAATTACTCTTATATATGGCTTCAGCGGGGTTACAACGTAGTCTACTTTGTTCTGTACCATTTAATAATGTTGTACTTTGCATAATTAAATATTAACACATTTAAATTAGTACGTAACGATTTATCATCCTAAAACTTAACAGGTTATGGGCCCAGCAGCGCTGATCAACGTGTTAGTGAATAAAGTACAATGTTAAAATGATTTGCACGTTGTGAACGGACATGCCGGCACGCGAGAGATGCCATTTTTGATTAAGTCTTTTTTCTTTGTGAGTGCTCGGATAATTTCACTGTAGCGGATTTGTTGGTTTTTGTGAAAAGAGCATAAAGGTTACTTACAAAGATGGATAAAGTCAAGAATTTCCACATTCAGAAATTTGATGGTAATAATTTCCAACTGTGTAAATATCAAATGGAGATAGTATTACGTGCGGAGAAAATTATGGATATCATAAATGGCAAGAAACAACAACCATCAACAAATGAGGTTGAAGAGGTTAAGACATGGAACGATGGGAACGAAAAAGGAATGTTGATAATTTCAACGGAACTTGAGTATAGTCAATTACAAACAGTCATCGCATGCTAGACAGCGGCTCAGATGTGGAATCACCTCGAGAACGTTCACGAACAACGTAGCTCTGTAAACAAGGTTAGTCTCAAGCAGGAGTTCTTCAGCTATAGGATGAATCCAAACGATAATATTGCTCAGCATATAAGTACTATCGAGTCAATGGCGCTGTCACTAGTGGACGTTGAATAAGCGGTTTCCGACGTGGACAAAATTGCAAAAACACCTGAGAGTATGCCAAGTAGCTTCAGCGCGTTCATAAGTACGTGTACGCCGAGGCAATGCAGACATTTGAGAACCTAACCTCTCGACTTCTCAAGGAAGAGAAGTGGCTCATGCAGAACGATTATGTCACTACAGCGTTTGTGGCGCTGAACCTCCAGAAAAATTACAAAAGTATGAAAAGTTAAACATCCCACAATAACGAGAAGAGAGAAAATCACGGAAAACTTAGTGGTAAGAAGAATATAAAATGTTTTTACTGTGGTGGGGTGGGCCATATAAAAAAAAACAGTGCCGCAACTGGCTAGCGAAAAATAGTGATCAAAGTAAGCCGGATGAGTCGAAGCATGTTGCTTTAAGTGCTGAATACAAAAATATTTCTGCTTCTGGATGTGAAACTGTGTGGATGGCGGACAGTGGTGCGTCAAAACATATGACCTATCATAAGGAGTGGTTTTCTGTGCTAAATCCATTAGACAATTTGAGTGTCGTACAGATTGGGGATAATTCGTACGTTCAAGCGGAAGGTATTGGCTCTGTGGAAGTGTTAGCACTTGTAAATGCACAGAGGGAGCTTCGCACACTTGAAAATACTTTGAATGTTCTAAAACTTAAGAAAAATCTATTTTTAGTAGGAGCAGTGACTAGTAAACAGTTCAAGGTGATTTTCGATGAAAGAAAAATCGACGTAAAGATTCCAGCACAGAATCGAGTTGTTGTAACTGGAATTAAAATGGTCAACCAATGTTACAAGATGCTTTTTAAGAATAAAACTGTTGAGCAAGCCAATTCAACAGAGGAGTCAGTGAAGCTATGGCATGAACGACTGGGACATCCAGGCATCAATAGCTTCAAGACCATAGCAAGTCAGGGACTCCTACCAGGGTTAAAGGTGAACAACATAGACAAGCTGTTCTGTGAGTCATGTAAATTTAACAAGACACATTGACTGCCGTTTTATGAAAATCTTAATCCTCGTGCAAATAACCCTGGCGAGTTTATACACACAGATGTCTGTGGTAAAATGCCGGTTACAGTCATTGGGAGGAGCCAATTATTTTTGCTATTTAAGGACAACTGCACGTCATATCGTTTTGTGTATTTTATTAAGTACAAAAGTGATGTTCTTGATATTTTCGTACAATTCCAGCAGATGATAGAAAGGCAGACTGGAAACAAAATAAAAGTGCTTAGGAGTGAAAATGGTCGCGAGTTTGCGAACGAAAAATTTACAGAGCATTTTAGAAAAACCGGGACTATCTGTGAGAGAACTGCTCCATATTGTGCGGAATAGAATGGGTATGTCGAGCGGAAAAATCAATCTATTGTGGAATGCGCTAGGACAATGCTGATTGACGCAAAACTTTCGGAGGAACTGTGGGCTGAGGCAGTAAATCTGAGTGTTTACATTTTAAATCGGCGGCCAATCAAGGTAAACAATAATGTGACACCGTTCAAGAAGTTTACTGGAAAAAAGGTAACTTTGAAGCACATGCGTAAATTTGAAGCAGGCGCTTATGAGCATATACCCAAGAAAGCCCGTACTAAATTTGAATACAAGGTTAAGAAGGCCATTTTTATTGGCTATGACAGTAATAGTACTAACTACAGATTGTACCATCCAAGTAGTAGAAAATTCACAGTAGCTTGGGACGTTGAATGTAATGAAGAAATTAGTAAAGGCACTGTAATTAATGAGCCAGAATTTTTCATTTATAATTTAACTTCACAAAACAATGAACCAAAAGAGCAAGAAGTCAAGGAAAGTGTTACCACATCTGAGAAGAATGCCAAACAAGGAGGTGGGCCTATACAAGACAAGAGTGATACAGGGCCAGCACTTCGTAAAAGAGATAATCTAAGACCACCAAAACGATTCGATGTTTATCAAGTATCCATTGAAACAGCATGTGCAGCAATTTATGAGGAACCTCAAACATACAAGGAAGCAGTTACTGACACATATTCTAAGGAATGGGTCGCTGCTATGGAGGAAAAGATGATGTCTTTAATTAATCACGAAACTTGGACCTTGACAAATCTGCCTCCCAATAGACAAGCTATAGGTTGCAAGTGGGTATATAAGATAAAAAGAAGACCAGATGGAGGTATTGAGCGCTTCGAAGCACGGTTATGTGCAAAAGGATAATCGCAAAAGGCCGTTATAGATTATACGAAAACATTTTGACCAGTAATCAGGTATGATTCAATCAGAATACTTCTTGCACTTGCAACAATTTATGACATGAAAATGACACAGTTTGAAATAAAAACTGCGTTTCTATATGGCGAACTGCCAGAAGAATTGTTTATGAAACAGACAGAAGGTTTCGAGAAAAGTGATCCAAACATGGTCTGCAAGTTGAGGATGAGTTTGCATGGAATTTTTAAAATCATTTGAATTCAAGCCTTTGGAATCTGATCAATGTGTTTTCAGAACGATTGATGACGTCAAAGTTTGGCTTGCATTATGGTTGGACGATGAAATACTAATAAGTACTTGCGCAGAAATGTTGGAACTTATAATAGAGCTTAAGGCACAGTTTGAGGTGAAAGAAGAAAGCTGCAATTATTTTGTTGGAATTGAGATCAAAAGGGACAGAAAAAATAAGAAAATGTTTTTAAGTCAATAAGGATATCTCGAGAGAGTACTGAACAAGTTATCTACGCAAGATTGCAAATCCCAAGCAGTACCAGCTGATCCAAATCTGGTTTTACATATTAATGATGGTAAATCTAATAAGGTCCTCGATGTACCCTATCGAGAGGCAGTTGGAAGATTGATGTTTCTCGCTATAGGGACACGTCCAGATATTGCATTTGCAATTAATCAAGCAAGTCAATTTTTGAATGAGCCACAAGATATTCATTGTACAGCAGTTTAGAAGATAATGCGATATCTAGCTGGGACTAGGAGCTATGTTATTTGCTACCAAGCAAATCAACCTGAGTTAACTGTATATTCAGATCCTGACTATGGTGGGGATGAAACTACAAGAAAATCTACGACGGGAAATATTACTCTTTTATCAGGAGATCCAGTCACCTGGTCATCTCATTGACAATGGTGTGTCAGTAGGTTAACTACAGAAGCTGAATTTATAGCAGCATCTTCAGCAGTTCAAGAAAGTGTGTGGCTTAGAATGATGCTTGCGGAACTTGAGCTAATTTTCAGTGAGCCTACCACACTCTTCGTGGACAACCAAAGTGCAATTAGGTTGGCTAAGAAACTGTGAGTATCACAAAATGACCAAACACATAGGTGTTAAGTACCATTACATCCGCGAGTGTGTAGAAAACAATGTTATAGTTGTCCGATATGTACGTTCTGAGAACCAATTAGCAGACTTTTTAACTAAGGCTTTGCCACAAAAGAAATTTTGTATCAATCGTGAATTTGTGTCGATTAGGGATATCAATGAACAAAGAGTGCGAGTGTTGAATTTATGACTCAAGTAGTCAAGTTGCTTTGTTCATCTAGTACTACGTCATTTCTGCCTTTTTTATTACTCTTGTACATGGCGTCAGTGAGGTTACAACGTAGTCTACTTTGTTCTGTACAATTTAATAATGTACTTTGCATAATTAAATATTAACACATTTAAATTAGTACTTACGGTTTATCCTCCTAAACCTTGACATCGATGGAAATGAAAATACATAGATGGATTTAAAGAATAGAAATACATGTTTTAGAAATGTTTCAGAGTTATTCACAAAGTATGATTTCAGACAACAATTTTAATTTGATAAACAGCATATAAATTCGTTAGTTAAATTCCATTTCCATAAATTAATAGAAAAATTCGATAAATATTTTCAAAATAATGAACTTGATAGCAGAAATTTGTGGATTCAAGATCCATATTATAATTGTGAAAATACCAATTTAACACCTACGAACGAGGACACACTGCTGGAATTAACAAAGGATTTAAGTCTGATCAGGGCCATAGCTAGAGTAATTGGCGCCCGGGGCAAACAGTAACATCTCCCCACCCGTACCCATTTCCGCCCAGTCATAACAGAGCAATTGATGGTGTCATATCGTATTGTATACCGGTTTCAGATGTAATACAATAGCTGTATAACAAAAATCTTGCTATTACTAATGTGTCTTGCAATTATTGTCCCGTTTATAATATTGCTAATTCTATTAAATAGTAACAAAAAAATTTTCAGTAAATATTTATTATAATTTAATATTCTTTTGATTAAAAATTAACTTATATAGATAATCTTATTCAATAGTCTGTGCTGATTATATGAGCTTAAATTCAAGTTGTAGTAAATAAAAAAACTTGTAATTAGTTTGAATTGAATGAAGAATACTTTTTGTTTATTATCAATTGCTAGCTCAATTCCTTATGAAAAATATAGAAGTAACATTATTGTTAAAATATTAACAGAATTATTTTATACTTACAGTTTCACCTTTCTAGCTTTAACAGCAGTAAAATCATTGACTATTTCATCGTAATTAATATTTTTAGCAATATCATTTTTTATTGATAGAAATGCCAGGTGTGTTAACCTGTCTTGACCCATTGATGACCTTAAGTAATTTTTTTATTATTTTCAGCTTACTAAAACCTAGTTCACCAGATGCATTAGTAACTGGCAATGTTAAAAATAATCTGAAAGCAATTACTAAGTTTGGATAAGATGTGGCTATAGACATTTTGTGGATTAATTGCCAGGTGTGTTAACCTGTCTTGACCCATTGATGACCTTAAGTAATTTTTTATTATTTTCAGCTTACTAAAACCTCGTTCACCAGATGCAGTAGTAACTGGCAATGTTAAAAATAATCTGAAAGCATTTACTAAGTTTGGATAAGATGTGGCTATAGACATTTTGTGGATTAAATTTAATAGGTCAAGAGACGTTGCTTTTGAAAAATCCTGATTTTTTTCAAATAAAGAACTGGCCTGAAACTTAAAACTAGCTATTTCCCCCTTTATTTCAGAAGCATCCAGATCCTTATCATATTTATTTGCTAAGCGTTTTGCACTAGCTTTTAAATCTTCTACAGTCATAGAATGCAAAGCTTTGCCCGTTAAAAAATTAAAGTCATCCAACACTTCACTAAAACATTTAAAACGCCATTCCATTTGTTCTAAGACTTTGTCCAAAATAACATGAAAGTCCATACTGAACCTTTGCTTTCCTGTCAAAACAGTGTCCTTACTTTCTTCCGAAGTTAGTCTTTTCCTCTTCTTTACTCTTTTCTCCTCGAAAAAGCAGTCAATTTCAAGAGATGTTGCAGCACATATGTTCGATGCTTCATCTAGTATAACATCAATCCCTGTGTCTCGGATATCTTGTAAGGCATCTTTCAATCCAGTCAAGTGACTAACTGCAAGGTCCACGGTCATATCTTTGTGCTGTAGATGTTCATTCACGCGGGAGATCTGATTTAGTATTTTGTACCACAAACAGAGTAACAAACAAACTTAAAATTAATTTGTTTAAGAAGACTTTTAACCACTGATAAACAGTCATGAAGTTGAGGGTTGTTAGAAATTTCCTCTAAGGCCTCGATGACTTTATCAAGCTGTGAATAAAGTGAATGAACAGCGGAATATTTGGATGCCCATCTTGTATCACAGTGATGCTTGAGAGTGGTAAAAAATTTGTTGGATAATATTTCCCACCTTTTGACACTGAAAGAAAACAATTTGTACAGTTCTTGTACTGTTCCAAAAAATGTGATAGCATCTGGAGAAACTCCAGCGTGAACACGAACCAAATTCAATGAATGAGCAGCACATGGCATAAAACGTGCATGGCTGTTAATTGTTTGTATACGGGCCTGGACTCCTGAATACTTCCTAGCCATATTTGAGCCATTATCACTGTAAATTAACCAATTATGAATATCAAGTTCATCGGCTTCTACTTTTTGTAGAATCTCTTCAGTTAAACCAGCTCCAATCGTTTTACTATTTTTTATGAAATCAATAAAACTTTCTTCAATAAAGCAAGTACCTAATAATCTGGCACATTTGTTCATGATGGGCTACATCTGGTGTACAATCAAATAAAATTGAGAAATATTTTGCCTCTCTTATATATTTTAATATTTCTTGACGTACAGTGTCACCTATTAAATTAATGAACTCGTTTTGAATTGTTGGAGAAAAGTAATTTGGAATTCATTTTTTTTCTTTGCTTAAGGCTGCATGAAGGTGAGACTGTTGGGCTGAGAAAAGAGCCAAAATAACACCTACTTTGGTACATTTTTCCGGGATTATTAAATATCGCAGGAGTACGTGGTATTTTTTATTTTGTAGTTCAAATATATTTCTATGTTTCTATAGAAATATATTATAAACAATCCTATCGATTAATTTATTAAATTGATTCTAAATTTTGCATTTCTACGTTTTGAGTGGGGTCAAATTATTTTCTATATAAACAATGAATTTTAGCTCAAATAAAGGTACATTTTTTTTCAAATTAAAATACCACATAGAACTTACGTAATTTTGTGCCAAAATTTGATTAAATTAGTTCAGCGATGTCCTGCAAGGAACTCTGCTATCGCTTACGTAGCTTGCCTACCCCCTCCACCAAACCCCCAATCTTCTCTTTAGACAATGTCGGGTGATAGGTACCAGGATTAGCTTAACACCCTCTTACTCCCCCCCACAACCCGTTCAAGGTCGGTCTTGGGTCATTAACCAGATATATGCTTGCCAACACATCTTGGAAGTTTTGAGCATGCCCTTTCAAATACATTGAAGAATAAATATATTTTTGTTTGTTTGTATTTCGTAGAGTAGTTGACTTTTCTAGGCTCTATCAAATAATGATTATCTTAGTGTTTTGATTTTAACTGTCAAATATTTTAACAGTAGATAGCTCTTTCAAAGCTTTTGGTCATTTTTTAAATGTTTTATCAGTATTGTTTGTGTTGGAAATTAGTATAAACGTGTGTTTAACATGAGCAGTTAAACATATTTTTACGAACAGTTGGGCCTATATATGTATAGATCTAGTGTTAAAATAGTATTTCTATAGTTAATGTATTTTGGTTTATAAAAATATAATTTCTATATATTACTGTAAGATACTTTTTTAAAAAAACTCTCCTAAGTATAATCATGGATGGAGAAAACTTAGCCACAGTGCGGAAAGAAACTGTATCACCAAAACAAAGGAAACAGCTCTATCGCTTCACTCGTAAAAAATATGTTGTGTAATAAATAATTTTAGTTTGTTGTCAACTTTTTATAACAGGCCTACAAATATTGAGATGGCTCATATGTCGTTTTACCTTCACATCTAACTGCTCATTTGGGTTATAGGCGTTAATTTAAACTAATGGGATAGTGTTGAGATATCTAGTATTGAGACAAAATGTTACTGGATTTGCATAGAGGAAGAGAGAGAGAAACCACTCATAAAAACCCACTCTTAGTACACCCAGCTGTAGTTTGAACCTCATTATCTCTACGTCACTTGCAAACCTGACTAGATGAGTTTGATATTCTGTCCACGTGCCAACTGGCATGGAACTGTGACATTTCGTTTCTACATAAAAAATAAAAAATAAATTTAAAATAAATTTATAAAATATAAATCCAAAAGTGATATTACATCAACTTGGGTTTATCATGTAGATATGCTAATTATTCAGAACGGATACTGAAACATACCTCTTTTTATTGCCACTAAACTATGTCATTGCAAGTATGGGCTAAAAACAACATTAAACTACAGTCCAGTTCTAATAGAAAGGGCCTACATTACCTGACAGCTAGAAACGATACTAGATCTATCTACTTCCCCTGTATTGATAGGTCAAGCTGTATGATCTACAGCTGCCACTATGGATATATCATCAATAACTATAAAATAACGCTAAAAATATAGTAAAATGGTAGAAAAATTTATTTTATAACTAAAATTCCCTTTATATGACAGTTGGACTGTATATGGATTGCCATAAGAAGAGTCTTTTAAAAGATATAAAATATAGGAGGGACAACATTATCAAAAATACATTTCTTTTTCTTTAAGCATCTGTTGAGATTAAGACTGTCAAAGTGACAACTGCAGAACATTTTACGCGGCAGTTGACACAATATTGTTCTTCCTATTACAATCCGACTATATCTAGCGGTCCACAGAGATATGAGAGGCCTACTCATCCTCTTCTGGAAGCAAAGTAAAATGTCTAGTTCCCGAGTCCAAGGGCGGTACCGGTTATTACAGTATGATTTTGGTAGGAAGAACAGTAGAAGTTAGTTACTAAAACTACTAAATCAATTTTAATATATTCATTCACCAAGTCATACTATCTTCAGCTGTCACCTTTAATATATATTATCAAACCCTATAGAATGACTCAAATAATATAGTAAAATGTTATCAATGTTTATTGTAAGGAAATATGTTTGAATTTTCTAAACTGTTTTTCTAACCAAAATCAGGGTATACTTATTCTCCAAAACATCCAAAGATATTGAACTGGGAAGATGGGAATAAAAATATGAAAACCTGAAACAAAGGTTAACGAACGTTTGTCTTCTACATCCTAAATGTTTTGAAGAATGTTTGGAAATGTATCAATTTATTTTATTCAACTATAATAGGTGGGCAATCCAGAAACGGTGTCAATCTAGTCTTGTCCAGGTTGCCAGTGACCAAGAGTTCGGGATTTGAATCCCGGCAGTTTATACGTAGATGCTTTTTCTTAATTAACGTTCACCGTTTATTAACGCAAATGAGTGTAAACTGCATATTAATAAATTCTACCTTCCGTATGCCGCCCCCTTAGAAAATATATCCAGATAGTTTTAACGGTTGAAAAGTTGCAGGTCACGTAAAATAGATCGGAAAAGTGGCCGAGTGGTCTAAGAACTAAGCTGTAAATAGAAATCTTCCAAGGAATATAATACTTTAAAAAATAAAAAATATGTGCTAGCAAATTTTTGCAAAACAAAATATAGTGTTTTCGATATTTCTTAGGACATGAATAGTGTGATTTCTTTGGTAGATCATAGTGTTTACATTAAAAATAGGTGACCTGATGGTCTAGGGGTAAGGTGTCGGACTTCTGTGCAGAGGTTTGGGGTTCAATCCTCGGTGCCAGCACAGATTTATCTGATTACCAAACCCTTCCTTCACCTCTGACAAGACGTGTATTAATCACAACTTGTGAATGTGTGGAATGACAGACCTCCACCTTGGTTCGGATCCCACGTTAACCTGTAGGTCTTCCATTTCATCTCACAATCACCCTACCATTACACATTAGCGTAAGTGCGAATAACCCGAACGGGTAGTAAGAGGTGGTGCTAATAATAATAACAACAACAACAACAATATAATGCAGTTTAAAATTCAAAAGAGTTAAATCTTTACCTTGTAGCTACAATTTTAATATACTCGCTACTAAAACTTTTTAATGATACAAAATTGTGTAAAAATTATTTAAAAAATTGGATGGGATTGTCAAAGAAAGAAATCTAAAATTGATAATACTTTATTAATTTGAATCAACCGCTGTCACATGCTAGTAATTTAAAATGGGTTGTGAAAAGGTTACTCTAGGAGAGGTGCGTGAGTTAGGCTAGGCTCAGGCCGCCCCCATCAGTTCTTGACACTTTCAAGGAATCCAGAGACATTATAACAGCACTGTCCACTCAACCCCTTCCCCTTTGTACTTTTTTTCTAAGAAATGTTTCGAAATAACAATACCTACTCACTGGCAAAACCTGTTGGTGAGCTTAGCAACTATGACTCACCCCAACCCTCACTCTCCACTCCCAAAACTGAAAAGGAGGTTCACTATAGCGCACACATAAGGTAATATGCTCTTTTAGCTGTTTATCATAATGAGAAACAAACTCTAGCAAATTAAAAAAAACAACACAATTATTGGCCTCACGTATATTTGTACTTGAACTTCGAAAAGCAAAGTTGTTGACTGCACAAAACAAAATACAATCAACAATAATTCTGAGAATGTGCCGCCATTTCTCTTTTTCTTTTATGATAATTTCCTAAATTGTACTGCCCTCTTTAATCCTTTTTTCAAAGTTTTTCCAGGTAACATAGCATTCACGGTGCTCTACAGAATTTTCATGCTCTGGAGTTCGAGGGTGTAATTTTTTCCAGTCAGAAAATCCTTCTTTTGGATTTGCCAAGCATGAATTAGAATGCTTTCCAAATAGCATGCAGGAAAAACAGTAAATAGATTTTTTCTCTTCACTGTAAATTAACCAATTTTGCTCTACACTTTCTCTGTTCAAAAGTTTTTTTATGGAACCAACTTTGCGTAAAATGCCTTTTTTCTGAATTAATTGATAAAAGAAATTACCTGTTTTATTTTGTTCTGGACCAGGTTCAACTAATAAGCTTCTCATATGGTCATTCAAATCAGACCATGTTGTGGGATCATTAAAATTTAGTTGAATTTTGGTTGGTTCATTTTCCAAATCCTGTTCCTGTACATCTTCATAAGGAGTAAATGTTGGAAAGGACTGGTTAAGATTTGGTCTAGAACCATCTGAATGTACATTTACACTACCAGTTACATTCTTAGTTACTTTATTAAAGTTTTCATTTTCTAAAAGTGTTGATATAGATGGTCTACTTTCAATACCTTGCTGTAGTGGTAGCGTAGCGAGCGGTTGAGGAATCCACCTTCTTTACCCAATCCAGTTTTTGCCACTGCTTGGCTTGGACTATGTTATCTGCCTCTTGTTGTTTTTACCGTTTTCTGCCTTCTGCTCCTGACAACTTTGTAGGCTCCATTTCGACACACACACGCACACACACATGCACACACACACACGCACACACACACACGTGGCACAGTGTAATAATTCACACACAAATTAATCAATAAAGTCATACAAATTTACAAACAATGCTAATCAAACAAATGTCATTACAGTGTCACGGCAACGAGCAAATTTCACATTTCAAATTTATACTGTCGCACGCTTCTCAGATAAATTTTAATTGCGTTCCGTTCCCCGTTTGGGCCGTTCTCTGCACGGCTCCTTTCACCTTCGGTTGTTTTACTTCCGCCCCTGCTGCCCTCCCTTGGCACGAAACACTGCGCGTACCGCACACTAACTGTTCACTGGCAGTTTGTCTTACTTGATACCCCCTTCACAGGTGCCAAAACAAAGAGACCACATTCATAAGCAGACACAGCCCCTAATTATATCCGCTTGGCTATCTCCACCTTGCTTGGAATGTTTGTCCTTTGTCCGTCACATATTCATAGTAGAATTTACTGTCAGTGTCACCCAAGCCAACTCTATACAAACATTTTCTGTTTGGATGATGGAAGTTTCATCAAGTCACCATTTTTATTCTTAAAGGAGAAATGTATACATCTTTTTAACTGCGCGTTTGAATAAATTTCGCATTCTTACATTTTATATTTTTTTAAATCTACACCTTGATGGTGCCCCTCGAGCCCGGCACCCGGGGCGGATGC
>CABFVZ010003585.1:0-32460 GCA_902151445.1 Timema monikensis
TGTGTTCTCCGACAAGGCAGTAAAACAGGGTGAGTAGCCAGGCGAACTAAGTGGTGGCGGTGGCGGTGTAGTATGCGACCACGGTACACTAGGTTGGTATCGTGCAAGGAGGAATTATAAAACAACTGACAGCCGGATGTCCGTAAGAAGAATAGTTATAGATATAACATTCACAAAACCTAACATTCAAAGCTCTCCTACAGAAGTTGTAATATCACTCCAACTTGAAATAAATAAAAAAAACACTTTAAAGTTATCATATTATTAAAAATAATAAAATATTGGTACTCAAATGAAAACATGTATTATATATTTTAAAATATTTACATAAAAGTCAAAATAAAAGAAATATTTATAATTATTATCAAATAAAATAATACAAAAATGCCATTAATAATTAGTAATGTATTAAAATGTTTGATTGTATAAGCTGTAGCTTATTCTATAAGAAAATAGGAGTCTCACTTATTCTTTATTACTTTCTCATACAGAGAAAATATTAAAGTTATGAAAAAAATTCGACCTCAAGATTATTATTGCTTTTACTTTTTATAGGTCTCCAAACCCAATTATGTCTGTCCCTAGGTATGTCTGTGTTTCTGTCCATCTGTCTCTCTGTATTTCTTCGGGATACAGCCTAAACACTTTGATGAATTTTGCTCATACTAGACATTTATACATACAGGCTGTTTTTTTTATAAGTTGACACAACAATAGATCATTAAACAAACGCTTTAAGCAAAACAAAGTTTCGTACACAGTTTCTTAGTTTTGAGACGCTGACTAAATGACTTTTTTTTGGTGACATTTTCAAGGACATCCCTAGGTTAACTATTGTTTTTCAAATGGGACCCTGTATTGCATAATCATATTCTACAGAAAAAACAAGCAACTTTTGTCTGAAACAATTTTTTACCTGAGGTCTATTTTTAATAATATTTAATTAACTAAAGAAATGCGTATAATGTTTTTGGAACGGTTTTTATTTAATTTTATTGCTTCTAGAATCTTTATAGTGTAAACAAATACGAGCAAAATGCTCTCACAAACAAAAAAACAAACATTCTTTCATTCATAAGGGTCGAAATGTTCAATCATAACAATTATTGATCAAAATGATTACCTTCTACTTCGATACACACTTTCAATTTCACTTTCGAAAAGAACTGTGGAGTGTGCCGATATTACGTCATTGGACAACAAGTGTTTCCCACAAACCTCCACGAGCGTACCTGGCCGGTTCGTGGAGGGTTTTCTCCCGTGGGTAGAAGTAGTTCCGGTAGTTTACGTCAGGATGTAGCATGATGTATGTGAAGCAGTATTGTTTCGTGAAGTTAAGAGGGTGACCACCACCCCTCTTGAACTGGTGGAACGGTTTGAGAGAAAATTGTACAGGAAAAATTGTAAAGGTGATACAGTGCAATAAAATAATGCTTTACAATAGTTTACTTTGTAAAAAAATTGTAGCAGAGTGTGGTTCCTATCCAAGGACCTCTGGGTTATGGGCCCAGCACGTTTCCACTGCGCACTTTGGAGACACCCTCGGTCATTTTCCATCCAAGCTACAAGAGGATTACCCACCTGGAGAATCTAACGCTCCAGTGGAAAAGAAGAGAATATACACTGACTTGTAGAGCTCCCCCGAGATGGCACGAAAGTAAACTTACCGAGGGTGTCTCCAAAGTGAAGAGACTCCGAGATCAAGAGGAGACCTTTTAAACATACTAAAACTAGTACGGGACTGGAAGATCACATTTTCAGAACGGTCAAACCCTATGGACTTCCTAGAGAGGCTCAATGAGCTTAAAGAAACCTATCAACTTTCGGACCAAGAAACGATCGACGCTCTGCCTGAACTATTCACAGGGAGGGCCTTATTGTGGATAAGGAATCATAAGGGGGTTTGGACTCGGTGTGAAGAATTTATGGAAGCATTAAATTCAGTCCAGTCAGACCATCTGGAATCCCTAGAAGATGACATTAGAACCCGATGCCAAGCACCCGGAGAGTCTGTGGCGAGCTTCATTACCGACCTTCAGACATTGCTTAGGAGGCATGGTGGGATTTTTTGGCAGATTCATTCCCAACCTGTTATCAGTCGCCTACCCACTGTTCCAGCAAAAAAAAGGCAAATGTCCTTATGTGGACGGAGGAAAGCAAGGATGCTTTTCAAAAACTCAAAGAATCGCTGAATTGTCCATCAGTGTTAAAACTACCAGATTTTAGCAAAAAATTTGTCTTACAAATGGACGCGTCCTCAACAGGAGTAGGAGCCGTATTAGGGCAAATGACCGAATGGAATTTTCAACCGATTGCCTATGCTAGTCGTACATTGCACAAGCATGAAGAGAACTATCCCACATAGGAACTAGAAATGCTGGCAGTAATATTTGGTATAGACAAGTTTAGGCAATATCTAGAACACGATAAGTTTGAACTTCATTGTGATAACCAAGCCGTGGCTTGGCTGCTTCAACATCTTCGCCAAGTGTGGAAAATAGGTAGATGGATAGCGCAAATATTGGCATTGAATTTTGACGTGGTCCATGTGAAAGGAGGGAAAAACATATTCGCGGATGGGTTGTCGCACATGTTTGAAGGATCCGAGGATAGAAAACAAAGCACCCTAAATGATGAGGTAGAACACACCCCATCGCGAGACGTGTTTACGTTCGAAGCCTGCCCA
Organism: Timema monikensis; assembly: GCA_902151445.1. NCBI lineage: Eukaryota > Metazoa > Arthropoda > Insecta > Phasmatodea > Timematidae > Timema > Timema monikensis. Next base: position 2,687 of record CABFVZ010003585.1, read on the forward strand.
AAACACGAGATATGGAGAATAGACGTCAGACGTAGCCAAATTCCCGATGGAAAGAATATTTGTGGATTTCTTTGGCCCCCTGCCGGTGACTAAAGAAGGTCACACCTACCTATTTATGGCGTTAGATGTCTTCTCGAAATTCATGTGGCTAGTTTCAGTAAGGAAGGCCTCGACTAGTACCGCTACGAGAGCATTGGACAGGGAAATATTTAGAAACTTTGGGTTACCGTGTAACTTGGTGTCGGATAATGCTAGTCAATTTAGATCTCAATCTTTTCGAGATATGTGCTTTGAAAAATGGATACGTCACTTCACCACAAGTCTATATTATCCTAACCCATCCCACGTGGAACGTTTTCATAGAAACTTGAAAAGTGCCATGATCGCATTCCACAACGTCCACCACAAGCAGTGGGACTTCAACCTTACGTGGCTTCAGCTAGCGTTCAATACTGCCCTTCACGAGAGTCACAAGAGCACGCCGTCTAAGGTGTTGCTTGGTTATGACCCTATTCAACCCATTAATCTGGAGTGGGAAAGGGTATTTAATAGTTTCTCGATCAATATCTCTGCAAGTAATTTTAATGCGTTCCTCCATGTCTTCTGGAGTTGTCGGTACATCATAGTATACTCTTTCTTTCAGGTAAACCCATAAGAAAAAACTTGGTGTTGTTAAATCTGGAGTTAAAGCAGGCCAACTAATTGGACCACCTCTACCAATCCAATGGCCATTGTAATTCCAATACAATACTTGTAGTGCATTTCTGAAATAATGGTCAGAGGCACCATTACGCTGAAACCACGTTTTCTGCCTTTATTGTAGGTTTAAGTTTTCTAGCAGCAATGGCAATCCTTCACCGAAAAAGGTTTTGTGTTTGTTTCCATTCAATGTTACGTCAGTAAGAAATGAGTCTGTAAATTTGTCTCCAATAAGCCCGTACCAAAGGTTCACTGTCCAAGGGTGCTGGATTTAAACTTGGATTTCCTGCATTCCAATAATGCATGTCGTGTCTTTAACCTCCCAATGATTCGTAAAGCTCAATTCGTCAAGTGCCCAATGGCAGAATGACACTCGATTGAGAACATATTTCCCATGAAGCTCTTGATGCAGCGGCACGTAGTTAGGATGAAATTGATAATGCTTTAATATTTTAAGCACACTACTCTTGGATATTCCTAAATCACCAGAAATCACACGATAACCTACATGGGGATTAAGATACTGCGGCTAGCACTGCAATCTCATTATGTTCACTGGTGACAATCGTTTGGACACATATTTTCCACAAATGCTTTAATTACGAGATTAAAAGATCTACTTGATGGTACATTTCTCTCAGGAAAACGATCTGTGTACACTAGAATAAACTTTTCTTGTACATTCACTACAAATTAATATAATTTCAATTCTTTTCAGCAACAGAATAATACTCCATAGTTCACAATATGTAGATTTACCATAAACGAAAATACCACACGCTATGAAGAACCGTGTATTCTGTTTAATGTGAACGTTCATTCATAAGGATCGAAGTGTGAAATTAGGTCTACATATTATGTAAACATATCATGTAGATCAATTTAACACTTCATCCATTATGAACGAACTTTATTTTGTGAGAGCATTTTGATTGTATTTGTCTACACTCTACAGATTCTAGTAGGCAATAATTTAAAATAAAACCGGTTCCAAAAACATCATACGTATTTCTTTAATTCATTAAATATAATCGAAAATAGACCTAAGGTAAGAAAATGTTCCAGACAAAATTTGCTTGTTCTTATTCGTAGTATACGATTCTACAATAAAAATAACAGGGTCCTATTTGAAAAACGATAGTTAATCTTGAGATCACCTTGAAGACATCCACTAAATAAAAAATAAATTGCTTCATTTTGTTAGCGTCTCAAAACTACGTAACTTTGTAAGAAACACTTTTTCTTAAATGCGTTTTTTAGAGATATTTCACTGTGCCAACTTTACCCTTTAGAGTTCATATGCAACTGTACTTGTTAATTGTATTAATTTTAAACCTAAGAGCATTCATTTTGGAAAATTTGAAATATTTTGAAACTGTCTAGAAAGTTTTTCTTAATGGGTATCGAATGTATGTTTTATTTGTTTAATAAGAATGTATGTTGAGTTTTCTAAAATAATATCATTTTGGTTAGTTTAATGAAGTTCGATTTTTTAAATGTTGTCACTAACTGTAATAGGCTATTAAATAACTAAATTACGATTGTGTCACAAAATTGATTATTACTGGGTTTTATTTTAATTATAAAAACAAATATTGCAAAATATTATATTTTTCTCATATGGGTCTAGTATTTCTTCATCCCAAGAAAGTGAAAAGAATCTAGAATATAGCAATTACATCCGGTTGATAATAACAATATTAGACAAACTCATAACTTCGTGACTGACTTTAAACATGAGACCAAAGTACATTTTTCTCACAGTTAATAATTTCCTTATTTGAGAGATATCAACATCAACGACCCCAAGGCCAATCATCTACTTTGTCTCGCACGAATGATTGCCGTAAATAGCTCGCAAATAGATGACTGAATTGTATCACTTGGAATGGTCTCCATTCCAACTTTTCTCAAACAAACAACAAAGATTAAAATAAAAAAATTATATTCACTAGAATTACTTAAGTTATTTCCACAAAACCCTGAATTGTGTCCGCTGGAATTATACCAAACAAATTTTGAATTGTATCCACTGGAATTATATCCAAATAATCCGGAATTATTTCCACTTAATGTGCATAGCTTAATGTATTGTTCGAATTCAGTGTAATTCACAAGCGTATCACAAGTACAATATAGGATGTTTTACTTGCTCTCGGCCTCTTAGTGGTTCTCATTCACTAATTACGTCTTTAGTACTAAAGTTATAGCAGAGCCCTGAGTTTGTGGAGATCGCGATAATTCACGAATGTTAAATATGGCATTTTTTCTTTCAGATGTTCACATTTCAGGTTACCCTGATTGCAAATATATGCTCAGAATTGTCGCGATAATTCGCGAAATCGGCGTTTTAGCGCAATATTAGCGATTTTAAATTATGTCCGCGATAATCGCAATTTAGTCGCGATTTTCGGCATCCACACTAATATTTTGTGATATTGAAAAATAAATTTTATTGTAATATTTTGTCTTTGTGACTTGTACATATTTTTACCGGACCAGTTGCCGCTAAATCTTACTTTTTTAATAAGTTGACAGCACATTTTTTTGCGGACTAGTGTTTTTTACCGTTTTGTCCAAACAAAATGTAATTTTTGGTTTTCACTTCAATATGTTTAGTTTACCTGATTCAAACATTGTCCTGGAAGTCTAGTTTTAACCCAACAAAGTCACCTTAATCACGAAAGTTTGGTAAAAACCACTTTTTTAACGCTTTTGTCTTAATTCGATAATTTCGTCGCAAAAATAGGATTTTTGTAATTCACCGCTTATTCACCACTTTTGGGAAACATAAAAACATAATTGGGCTTTTTTATTCTCCATAAAAGCAGGGCTCTGGTTATAGGACAAACTCAGGGGCCGAGAGAGTGTTAAAAATCCTGTACATGGAAGTCTTACGCATGGCGAGGTGAATTGAACCCTAGACTTTTAACTTGCGGGTCTATTCTCCATCGACTAGCTACTCAGGTCGCCTCATGACCACACAGCGCTCACTATTTCAAGGCAGGGATGGACAGCTCAGTCGGTGTTGGATCGTCAGTTTGTCAGTGCTATCAGAAACACGGCCACGGCAAAACAGGACGGCCGTTCTTTACAGCTTTTTCTACAAGGGTTGTGGTCACACATAGTACAACATGATTCATTATATGTTATATTAACTAATGGAGTATACGTAGTGAACAAATTATTATTATTATTATTATTATTATTATTATTATTATTATTATTATTATTAGCACCACGTCTTACTACCCATTCGGGTTATACGCACTTACGCTAATGTGTAATGGTAGGGTGATTGTGAGATGAAATGGAGGACCTACAGTTTAACGTGGAATCCGAACCACGGTGGAGGCCTGGCATTCCCCACATTCACAAGATGTCTTGTCAGAGGTGAAGGGAGGGTTTGTTAATCAGATAAATTTGTGCCGGGACCGAGGATTGAACCCCGGACCCCAGCACAGAAGTTCGACACCTTACTCCTAGATCGCCAGGTCACCTGTGAACAAATTAACGACCCGAAAAGCTGACCAGTTGTGGCGGTGGCTTTGTAAGTGTTTACTAAATACAGCTAACAATCTCATACGTCTTTCTCATTATCATCATTATCATCATTAACATCATAATCATCATTATCATCATAATCATCAACTATCATCATCACTATCATCAGCATTATCAGCATTATTATCAGCACTATCATCATCACTATTATCATCATTATCATTATCTTAATTATCATTATCATTATCATCGTCATCATCATCGTCACCATCATCATCATAATCATCAGTTTCCAGCCGATAGCCGGGTCACTTTATTTAGTAAAATGCCTGCAGCTTCCTCTATTCTTCCAACACTATTCCTCCTTTAATTTCCCACATTCTTTTCCCCTCACTTGAACACTTTCTGTTAAATGCTCTGCCCATCTCTTTCTTGGTCACCCATGTGGTCTTTTCCCAACATACTGCATTTCCAACATTTTATTTTTGTCTTCTAAACTTTTACGTTCTTCTAAAATCTTCAAGGTGTGACACCTTAACTCAGTTAATAGCGTGACTGCTTACTTAGATAAAGGGTTTGGGCTCGATTCCCAGCATAGCAAAAAAACCACTTAGCACTGGCGATTTTTTTTAACATCACGTTTTACTATCCATTTGGGTTATACACTTATGTACTAATTACGCTAATAGATTTAGGTATTAGGAAGGTTATATTTAAAGGAATTGTACCTGCATTTGCGTGGTGGGAGAGGGGAAAACTACTTTGGAAAAACTCACGGTACATCCTAGGTTTGAACCTCTATCTACTCGCTATCGGCAGTCTAGTCTACCGCAAGACCCGTTAAACCATGAGGCCACCGAGGCCGAAGCGGGGAGTGAAATATAAGTTTCCACTTTCCCAGTGATAAAATAATGTCTATGGTGCTGGGTGTTGTGCATTTTCAAGGCTTAAGTTATTTTACAGTGCGTGTGCGGATATTAGTCGGTTCAAATAGTGTTCTTTAAATACCTCAAATAAATAACAAGTTAGACTCTGTCTCAAAATAATGATTGCCTTCCTTAGGTATAATACGACCCTGAAGGAAACCAATTAATGGAATCTCATACGATACAAACAAAACCTTGCCATTGAAAGGGTTATCTGCGATACACAACTGACATGTTATTATTATTATTAGCACCGCGTCTTACTACCCGTTCGGGTTATACGCACTTACGCTAATGTGTAATGGTAGGGTGATTGTGAGATGAAATGGAGGACCTACAGTTTAACGTGGAATCCGAACCACGGTGGAGGCCTGGCATTCCACACATTCACAAGATGTCTTGTCAGAGGTGAAGGAAGGGTTTGGAAATCAGATAAATCTGTGCCGGTGCCGAGGATTGAACCCCGGCCGCCAGCACAGAAGTCTGACACCTTACCCCTAGACCACCAGGTCACCAACTGACATGTTGAATAGATGTATTATTTTAAACTACAAACATCTACTGGTGGGTAACCTACCTATGGAAGCCACCCACATCTTGCACTCCCATCAATACCCTCGCCGAGTAATAAAACTCAACCTCCTCCAAAATAAAATATTGGAAACCCATATTTATAAATATTTCGAAGTAGAACCATACGTTATATCTAATGTATTTTGTCTACATTCTCCCCGGTTTATCAAAAACAATTTTTCAAAGTAAACGAAGAACTTGATTTCTTGTTATTTTTCCGATACACAATTCACATCTCGATGCGGTGAACATTTTATTAAACATTTAAATAGAAGATCCATATTTTCACAGATGTTTTCAATTTGATATTTTACAAGGCCCAGGTAATATGAAACAAACCATTTCCATTAAATAGATGGTAGCTAAAAATAATGTTTGCTAAGTATTATATTAATACTAAAGTGAAGTGGAGATGGGAAGCCATAGTAATAAATGTAAGAAAGTACATTTAAAAAATACGTACTTTTTAATGGTAAACAGTGAGAGCATTTTAATATTACTAGTAGATTGTGCAACGATGGCTGAAGATTGTGGCACTAAAATGTATTCTAAACTTTTTATTTGGGAAAGATCAATATAATTTGCCCTCTCTCGACTTTCAAGTTTAAAGTTTACTCGTCAAAGGTTATCAACTTAAAATCGATCTTTTGCTTTCGGTGTTTAGTTTCAATCAAAACGTATATTTTCTTTTCCCTTCACGCCACAATGAGAACTTTAAAAAAACCTTCTTCCATCTTTCTATTTCTTCATTGCACCAAATCACACAATTAAGGTATTGAGCTGTTGTTATTTTTTACCAAAGAAAAATATATTATTTAACGATATACAACTATACCCAAATATTGGTTTCCATGGTGATGTAAACAATAATGATTGTAGAGATGAACCACTGCCCATACAGAAGGAAAAGATGAAAAATTCACTAAGAAAATAGGGTTTTAGTTTGAGGCTACTATTTTTGCTGCCATCCTGTACCCATAACCTTTAAAATTAGTGTTAGTTGGTTGAAATAAGTTAAACCATTTTCTCGTAATTTAAATTACAGGAAATGGGATTATCAAATTATATATAAGATATAAATATATTATATGTGATAGTGAAAATGACAGTAGTGTTTGAGTGTGTGATTGTGTTGGTGAGTGTGAGTGTGATGTGGAAGAAAATGAGTGTAATAGACTGATAATGAGTAATTAAGAGAGATCGAGTGAGTGTGAGTGAGTGGTAGTGAGAGAGAAAGAGAGAGAGAGAGAGTGTGTGAGAGAGAAAGAGAATATGAAAATATAGATGTGGTACACAAAACATTACGGTTCTTTAAATATAATTCCCTCAAAATTAAGTATCAACATGGAAACATAACTGAACTTATTGTATTTGTAAGAATGTGAAAATATAGATGGAGTACACAAAACATTACTTTTAAATATCATATCCTCAAAATTAAGCTGTAAACTGAAAACATAGCTTCACTTATATATTTGTATTGTGTTAATATTTGCATAAATGAACATCAAAACCCAATATTTAAAAAAAATGAACACCAAAACTCATACTTAGATATTTAAAATGGCTATTTTTAAAAATTATTTGAGATAATTTTATAATTTTTGAGCTTACAATACGTACCAAAACATATTTAAACATAATTTTATCATGCGTGAAACAAAACATACACAATATTTTCACGAACTGAACAACTTATTAACCCTTTACTTTTCAAATTATGCTCAATATTATTGATTTAAATACGAATTAACGATAACAACATTCCAACAAAAAGTAAATGTTTCCCTAGTTTAGATATCTCAAATTAGATATGTTATGACCAGCATACAAAGAGAAATATTCATCCAAAGAAAAAATTGTGATGTTTTCGGACCACAAATAAAGAACCAAAGAGATATATTTTATTTGAGATTTACAGCCATGCAGCAAATAACGGTGTCCATAGTGATTAAACAAAGAATTAAAAACTGGAAATTCTCTGTGAAAATTGGATTTTCGTGTAAAACTACTACTTTTCCCGATATCTTGGACTTCTAACCGTTAAAATGAATGATCGCTTGTATTATTATTATTATTATTATTATTATTAGCACCGCGTCTTACTACCCGTTCGGGTTATACGCATTTACGCTAATGTGTAATGGTAGGGTGATTGTGAGCCAAAATGAAGGACCTACAGTTTAACGTGAAATCCAAACCACGGTGGAGGCCTGGCATTCCTCACATTCACAATATGTCTTGTAAGAGGTGAAGGAAGGGTTTGGTAATCAGATAAATCTTTGCCGGGACCGAGGATTGAACCCCGGCTGCCAGCACAGAAGTCTGACACCTTACCCCTAGACCACCAGGTCACCAATGATCTCTTGTAAAAATAATTTAGTCATTTCCTCCTAGTTTCTATTACCGGAAACGGGCTTATCAAATTATATATAAGTAAATGTAGTAATCAATTTTCCATTTTGAAATACACAGCGGCATATCATCTTACTTGACATATAAATAATGAAAGTATTTTTTTAATACAACGTTTGTAGCTAAACTGCCTCTTTTTACGTAGTTCTTACTATAAATATTGGAAACATACTAATACTAATTTACTGCCTTTGTTATATTCATAAGTCAAATCATAATATGATCTACATTTCCATTTTGACAGATCATTTCTCTGCAAATATGAAAGGCAATATATTATTTTCTTACATTGTGCACATCTTCATCGGTGAGAATATAGTTTGCTGAGAGGTCTGCTATGATAAGGGGGTGATAAGGGTTCAAATCCCGGACGGGTGTAGTGAAATGTTTTACTCATGGTGGTGTGGGATTGAGGGAGATGGAATGTAAAAGGAAGGTAGGATATCTGAACTGCCTGGATGCAGATAAGTAAACACCCCCCTCAGTACACTGGGACTCGCGCCCTTACTTTCCCGTTACAGGAAACTCAGACTACTGTAGATGAACCTGACATTTAGTCTACGTATCCACCCATGTGGGTATTAGGGTAGTTTTCTTTCCTAGCATTGAGTCTTACTAACCACTCAGGTTATACGCTTATGTACTAATTACGCTAATGGTTTTAGAGATCAGGAAGTTTAATTTAAAGGAAATGTACCCGCATTTGCGTGGAGGGAGAGTATAAAACCTTTTTGGGAAAAAAACACCCTCACTACACCAGAGTGAGATTTGAAACTTGATCTCCCCGTCTTCAGCACTCCAGTTCACTGCGAGAGTAGCGCCATGCGCATCCGGCCACCCATACAGGTCTTAGTGTAGCTGGACGCGGATAACTCATACGGGTAGTAAGACTGAGTAAACAAAAAAACTACTCAAATACTTCCATTTGGAAGACATGTCCCTTGAATTCCAGTGCTTGCCTTAGACAAGGCAATGTTGAGCTATTCACGTGTTCAGACGACACACGTGATCTCTTGTTGTGACCTTGGCCAGTACACCACGCTCACCATGTATCACTCATTATGCTAGGAGGTGTGTTCCCACCGGTCGTGACGTCACGAGACTGGCCAACGGATTATCATAAACAACTTTAGTGTTTTGTAGTGAGCATCGTGCTGAGAGTTGGGTCATTGAGGAGGATGAGCATTTTCACCCGCCCTCACTGGCCCTCGATAGAGAGACCAAAAATATTAGACAAAAACATATTTTACCTCTTAAATATATATAACAGTATCGTAGCTGTGAGTATTTTTGACTTTGAAATTGTGATTCATCTTCAAACAGGTCTGGACTATTTTCCCAGCGACCCGCGACTACAAATATGATGGCCCTTAGCATATATTAATATCTACCACTGACTATGCTTCAGTGTAAACTGAAATTAAGTATTTATATCTTCATTATTAGTTAGTTATTTAAACCTGAGGCCATTTCAGTTACTTTATCGATGATCAGTTTCTACTTTCTACTAACAAGAGTAAATATGCTTCTAAGTGCTTAGACAATAGCTTGTTATATTTACTGATATTATTTAAGTTTGTAAATGATGCTCCACTCGCTACTTGTGTGCATCGATAAATATATGATTTTGCGCTTGTCTTATAGATAATGTTTATAAACAACACCAAGAAACAACAAACAAGATGGTTTTACAATTAATGCACATATCTTCACAAATGATGTATTCTGGGCACCCCTAGACTTGCTTGCTCACTGAAACTTTTGATTACGATCTAGTAAAAATATTATTTTGAGTTGAATGAATATCTTTATTTTAGTTGAAAGTTCTATAATCTCCCATTCGTGCTGCATGTCCTGCCCATAGTAATATACGAGGCGTGATTATCTTTAAAATACTTGTGATTAGTACAGGGTAGGTAGCTCATCATTATGTAAACTCTTCCAATCTTCAGAAGCCTTATCCCTTTTAGGACCAAAAAAAACTTCATAAGCACCTTGTTTTTGAGCCCACTAAATTTGTTTTTGTCATTTAAGGTAAGAGACTACGTTTCACACCCATAAATAACGCTATTATGTTTTCTTTCGAAGATGAACAATTCATACCAAGGTTGACCAATATAGTAGTCATACTTACCTGCTATCTATGCTGGGAGAAAAATAACACGTGCTACCGTGCGTGGTTGGAGACATATCTGTCTAGCAGGGAATTGGATTTGTGAATTGAGCACATACAAGAGTCGGCCAACAATCTCTCCAGTAACGTACATCACTTTCCAATTTTTATAGTAGTATATTTTATAGAAAAAACCTTTATTCTTTGCTGTCAAAGTTTATAATATTATAATATGCAACGCGCCTCGATGGGAGAAATGTCTTAGGCATCACGCTAGCCATAGACTGGACTGCTGATGGCGTTAGAATGCCGGTAGGGTATATTGAGGGTTTATTCCACTAAATGGGTTTTCACTCTCCTTCAATGTGCATTCGGGTACACTTAGTATTAATTCAACCCTCCTCTTCCTTAACATATTTGTGTGGTTATTAAGTGTACGTACATCTCTAACGGGTAGTAGAGTAGGAAGAACGAAGTGACAGTAAAATACATTCCATCAAAAGTGTAATTTGTAAATCCCATAACTCAATGTGTGAAAGTAGATCCAGTAACTTTTTTTAGCTGGCAGAATAGGTTAGTCCTATGCTCCTTCATACGGCGAACATGGAATGTTCTTAAGACCATTGCTTTCAAGGACGCTCCCTTGTTTGCCTGGCTACCAGCTCTTACTGACAGAAACGACCCTCAGAGACGGTAGTTGGCTTGTTATTACCTAAGAGTACCGATCTGTAGTCACAGACCATAACCTCTTTTTGTGGAAGTTTTAATTGATTGTAGGAATCAAATGGAGTTTGGGAAAGAAGTTGTGGATTGGAGAGCGTGTTGTGTTGTGGTGTAACTATATCGGGCCCTAGTACAATGTGATGGTAGACACAAGTGCAGTCAGGCCCGATGTGTAAGTTGGGATGTGTGATTTCTCGATGAGTTGAAATAAGGCACAAATTCATGTTAGACACTAAGTGAGGGATGGATAAGTGTTTACGAATTTGTGAAAAATTATTTCTTGACGTTTGTCAAGTTGGATAGAGTGGATGGGGTAGCTAAGGAGATAAGTAATGGGCACTAAGACAGGCTAGTCGAAGATTTGTGGAGCTTGGTATGAGATCTTTTTGTATTTCCTGGTTTTTTGGGGGTTATACTGCCCAAGGCTTCTGACTATTTTGTTTTCCTCCAACAGTAGGGTTTTTCAGTAGAAACTTCTGTCCCGGTCTTCGTATAACTCTTTTAGGGTCCTGGTCCCAGTCTCTGCGTGGAAAAACGCGTTTTTTTTCTTGTTATTACACCACTTATACATCTGAGTACTTTTAAACCACTTGGAGCTTATTCAATACATTTTGCGCCACATAGCTCCACGCTTCACAGGCGTAAGCGAGTAGTGGCAGGATTAGACTTCTGTAGAGGAGAAGTTTTGTTGGGGGTTTCAGCTGCTGACTCTTGAAGAGTGAATAGTTCCTGACAAAGACCTCCATAGTCTTTTCTCTCGTGTATTCAATGTGGGGTTTCCAGTTGAGGCGGGAGTCTATTGTGACACCTAGGTATCTAAGTTCGTTTGAAAAGGGGATTATTTCACCCAGAACCCTAAACTGGTCCTGTGGCTGAATCCTCCTTTTAGATATTCTGATGGCCGTGGATATTGTTGGGTTTACGTTTATACTCCACTTTTACAGACAGTCACCGAACTGATCCTTTGCATATGTTTAAAAGAATATCTGATGTTTGTGTACGATGTGAAGGAGAGAGTGTCATCAGCAAATAGCCTAACCCTGATTTTTGGATTATTGGGTATGTCGGCGACATATACTTTGTAGAAAAAAGGTGATAAGGTGGAACCCTGTGGCACTCTCGCCCTGATGTTGTGAAAGGATTACCTCTTCCACTTTTACTCTAAAGTAGTGACCGTGTAGGAAGTTTCCTACCATGTGAATGTATGCCTTAGGGAAGTTGAAGGTGATCATTTTTCGGAGGAGGCCAGCGTGTCAGACCTTATCAAATGTCTTTTACAGGTCCATGAGAACAGTGAGTGTAGTCTCCTTCCTGTTGAAGCTTTCCGTAGTCTCTTCGACAAGACTGGTGATTGAGTGGACTGTGGAATAGTGGCTCCGGAATACAAATTGAGTATCAGGGAGTATACGGTGTTCCTGGGAATTTTTTTTCAGCCTTTAGAGAATGATTTTTTCGTACACCTTGCCAAGACTGCTAAGTAAGCCGATAGGTCTCCTGTTCTGTGGAAATTTGGTGTCCTTGCCCGGCTTCGAGATCGATATTACGTCCACCACCTTCCAAACTTCTGGGATGTAGCCCCACCTTAGTGCGGCAAAAAAATATGGCAGTCAGGAGGATAATGATTGTGCCAGGGGCATGGCACAGCATCTTGTTTGATATTCTGTCCACTCCCAGGGCTTTATTATTCTTCAGCTTACTGATGACTTGTTCCACTTCCGGTCTGGACACTTGGGGTGGTGGCACCTCAAAGGGATCGTCGAGGAATAGATTTACTTCTTCTTTAACCACTGTTGAGAAGTTCTCGTCCTGGGGCTCACTTTTTGGCTTGAATTGGTCTTCTAAAGACTCCGCTATAACTTCGATTTTGTCCACGGCTGTGTAGGTCATCCCCTGCCGTCCGTGAATGGCCGAAGTTATATTTTTCTGGGTGCACCCTTTTAATTGTTTCGTGACCTTACAAACACTATCCCCACCATTGACTGTTTCCGAGATGAACTCGTTCCAACTGATCATTTTCAACTGCTTCACTCTACGGTGAACTAGGGCCCTTAGTCGATTGTATACTACCCGGTGCCTCGGAGAGCAAGATGTCTGCCAATCATGTCTCGCTTCTCTCTTCTGTGCTATCAGTAAGTTGAAGTCTGGGTGTTAGCTCTTAAGCTTAATTATTGGGGCTTTATAGGTAGTTGATGTCCGATGAGCCTCAAGGAGCGTTGACGTCAGGAGACGAGCGAGTGGTCCACCTCTTAAGTCGATTCTACCTTCCACTCTTGCGGTATAACCCTTTCCATGGTGGCCTGGTATTTGGGCCAATCAGTGTTTGAAATATTTATTTTAAGAAATGAGTTCCGGGGGTTGGTGTTTATTAGGAGCCGACAGAAAACCGGGATGTGGTCGGAGTCCAATTCATTTAAAGAATGTAATTCTTCAGGGTGTTGGTTCAAGTCTGTAAGTATGACATAGAGCACATCTGGAAGATTTCTGTGGTTGTAGGGGTAGAGCGTGGGTTCCTCCGGTGACAAAACTACGTAGTTATTCAGGGTTGCATCTCTTGTCAGGGTACGTCCAGCTTGGTTGGATATACGGCTGTTACAATGAGTGTGTTTGCAATTTATGTCTCCCGTGGCGAATAAACTTGTCCTTAACATCAATATGTTTAGGTCTTGGGCTGTAAACGGGACTGAAGGGCTCCTATACACAGCACTAAACATTATCTCCCTCCGTGGTATGAGAAAAATTATTGAGATTGTTTCTATGTTCCCCATACCCGGTATGACTGTGTGGTGCTTTCAAGAACCTTCCAAATCAAATGATTGATTGATGTATAAATCCACTGGCAGTTGTAAACAATCACATACTCGTCAGTGGGTCCACGAACGAAGCATCAAAATAAATACTCTAGTTTGTTTTTCCAGTAATGGAAAGGTATGGAATAGGGCTCCGAACCGGTGTACTGAGAATATATCCATCACTGTTTCCAGCCTGTGGCTTGAGTCAGATCTTTTATTCAAGTTAAATATATTCCACTACCGGCTCGCTAGGCCTATCATAGCTTAATATGCCTTATAATTTAACATAAGACTAGAACAAGCACAACATCCAGGCCCCATCTGTTATTTTATTAATGAGAAAGCGTAAACACATATTTTCATCAATGATAGCTCTTCTTCCATGTCGGGAATCAAACCCTGGACCTTTAGCTCAGTAGGCAGACACACTACAGACTGAGATAAGGTGTCGGACTGTACTGAGAATATGTAGCTACAATAAAAACATCACCCGCTTATGTGGCCGCCTGGTCTAGTGCGCTACTCTCGTGTTGGACTAGACTGCAGAAGACTGGGAGATCAGGGCTTAATCTACGTTGGGTGCACTGAGGGTGGTTTTTCCTAAATGATTTTGCACTCTCCTTCCACGCAAATGTGACAGGACAGAACTTCCTTTCAATTAAACCTTCCTAATACCTAAACCACTGGTCCAATTAGTGCATAGGCGTATAACGCAAACGGATAGTAAGACGCGGTGCTAATATATATATATATATATATATATATATATAAAATCATTCTACTTTCTCACATACATGCATACATTTCCTCTTGATTTTAAAGTGTAAATGAATAAAAATAGCCCTATCGAGGAATATAAAGTGGGGCAAATAAAAGGAGTGGACTAAGGTTTAAACACCTTTTTTTTATTTTAATGTAATTTTATCACATATTTAAATTATTTATTAAACCCGAAAATGTGAATTTTACAAAATGTGTTTATAAAAAGTGTTAAATAGTTTAACAATAAGTTAGCAAAAAGTTATACTTTTTCCTACAACCTAATATGCCTGTCTACATAAACTATCTGTTTGGTTGTTATAACAGCTTCATACAGATTATTGACATAAAGAGTGTATGAATTTTAAAATGTATACTTGTTGTTGGACAATAGTAAGGAAGGTGTGGCAAGAAATGCAGAAATATGGGGTTTCCCACTCGCTACTGAACCCAGCATTTCTTTAATAATTCTAACTCTAATATGAAGATATTGTAAATAAATTTGAAGCGGACTTTCCTCATTTTGTGAGAACTGTGATTATATCATACCATAACATCAAAACACCTTTGCGCCCAGACAGGATTGAACCCGGTGCACCATATTTTGGAAAGTCCTTGCATCACGTCCATTGTCACTGCCAGAATTTATTCGGTGATATTTTCTTTCAAGGCGTCTATGGGTCTGGGCTGGTTTTGGTAAAATTTCCTTTTTGTTGCAATATCTTCATTAGTGTTAAAATTATTAAAGAAATGACGGGTTCACTAGCGAGTGGGACACCCTGTATTATTAAAGGCTGATGAGGGAATAGGTTTAATAAGTGAATGTTGAAAAACATAAGTTTATGATCACACAGAGAATACAGATTGGGCACGATAATTTAGAGATTACTTCGAGCAACATAGCATTTGACAGGTTTGATGAGTTTAAATATGTAGGAACAATTTTAGCTAGCAATATCAATATTAGATTGGGGGAAAGAATACAGCCAGAAAATACATACTAATACTCGTTAATTAAGTGTTCATTAAGCGGTTGAAAACTCGCCTAATGTTTTGTAGATTACGGTCAGTGTGAATGGGAGAATCTTGAACATTGTTCAAGGAACTGGCAGCCCCAATGGGAAGATACCATTGAGAAGACCTAGATGCAGATGGGAAGATAACATTAGAATTGACCTGAAAGAGTGAGGGTGTAATGAGGTGGACTGGATAAAATTAGGTCAGGATAGGGATATGTAGTGGACTTTTCTAAGTGCATCTATTAACTTTTGAGTTCCTAATGCCATAGATTAAGTAAGTATACAATAAAATACTGAGCCCAGCCTCACCACGAATATAATTTTAGTTTTTATGTGATGTGGTCTTTAGGAATAAAGGGCTAGAATGTTTGTCTATCTTGTTCTATTGACGTACCTGATTCTAGCCCTGAATTTAGGAACTAAATATTGAAACCAACTGCATTCAATAACATGCCTAATTTTACTCTGGCTTTCTGAATTCTAGATAGAATTTATTCCTTTATTTGAGAATATATTTTTTCTGAATACAATTATTTTTTAATCCATCATGTGGTAAACTTTAATTTATTACCACTCAATTATCCTTTAATTTTTATCTAATAATATTAATAAATTGAATTGCACTGAATTAAAATATTTCAATAAAATGTAGTGGAAAATACACATGTTAACACGGCCAGAGATCAAACTCCGGAATCCTGTCTCCGATTTTATGACTAGCAAACCCCACTTTTCCAGTTTTTAGTTGAATAATAATTTCAGAAACCGGTTGTAGAACATATAACTTTATATTCAAATCCAGTATTATGTCATCTAGTTTGTAATACTAATTAGAATCATTCTCATTTGTCCCAAAGAAAGAAATACTTTTTGCATACCTTGTAGATTTAATGGAGACGCACACAAACTTAATGGTACAGAATGGAGATGGAGCATAGCCCGGATAGGCCCCTGCATGAGCGTATGTTCTGGTTTTTGCATAATCTCCCAAATATATTCTCAGAAATTCAAAAAACTTTCATTATTTAATAAGACCGAAGTTTTTTTGAGGGGTATTAAACAAGTATTCTTTGATTGAACTGTTTGTATTATCACATAATTTATAAATTAATTTAATTCTGGAGGGGACACTGTAAATTAATTTCTGTGAACAACACTATTCTGAATTGTTTTTATTTATTTATTTATTTATTTATCTATTTACTAAGTTAAGTTTAAATAGCATAAATAAGAATTATAATTAGGCTGACCATAATTTATTAAGGAAAAAAAGGTATGTTGGAGGGGGGGGGAGGGAGATTGGGGTAAGGTTGGAGGGGAGTACGCGGAAAAAGTCAAGTTAAAAAAAAATTTGCTATTAAAATCTAAAAATTTGTTTTTATAACATAACATGGTGATCTTACGATCAATCTTCACAAAACCCGCACCAAAACTTTTTTTAGGTGGATGTAGATTGGGACTGCATTTTATCCTGCGCATACCATGAGTATTTTTCGGATGAATTTACTTTGCGCAACAAATTTCGTTCTTTCAATGTCTTGTCATAAAACTCATAACATTCCATGTTACAATTTTGTCCTACAATTACCATGGCTCTCATTGATTCGACATTAAATCTTCTTAGAACCTATGCTATTCATAACAGACGATATTCTTTCCACGGATGCTGTGCTTCATGGCAAACAATGAATAAACTCTACTACATTTTTAAAAAATCTTAGAATTATAAACATTTCTCAATCAGATCAGAAAATATTTGCATCCAGCTATCAGATACAGAAATATTTTATTTATTCCATTCATCCAACCCTCTCATAACGATGGCTTTATTATTGACATTATATTTAAGCACATTTTAGAGTTTTTATATAAAAAAGGACAAAAATGGCATTTTTACTAAAACAACGGGACAGTTGGGACATGGCGAGAAAACGGGACGTATGGTTACCCTAACTATAATGGATCTCTTTGAGAAAAATATCTGAATGTAGCTCTAAAATTAACATGGGATTATAACTATAAACATGGCGGACAGTAAATATTTATATATTAAAATTAGTTTATTATAATAACTTTTTTTTAACATTTGAAAATTTTCATTCATTTCTTTTGCCATTCTCATTTAAAATAACTAAATAAAACAGTTAATTCTACAATAGTTTATTATACTAATATTTTTTTAAAGATCTAAATCAACTAGTGATAAATATCTTAGCATCACCTAGAGTAATACCAGACACTCATAGATCAGTAAGTTGACATGCTAATGACAATACTAATATAAGCCCAAATACTTTGACCACTTCACTATTGTAGATATCAACATATTTTATTACGTCCAGAAAAGCGTATAACCCGAACGGATAGAAAGACTTGGTTCTAAAAAGAAACTTCCAGACCTCCAACCGCTCTTCGTCTGTATGCACAACCTGGTCACACACGGCTTGGAAAAAATGTATTATATTTATTATTTATTAAAAAAAGATCTAAAATCGAAATCTAGATAGAAAGTATTTTGAACATTTAGGTAGGCACGTTTTTTTAAAAAAAAATGAGTATGTACATTAGTATAATTCCTCTAAGAAAAATAATACATTACTTAATTTTCAGCGTTTAGTAAAAATCTGTAAGGATCCAGGCAGTTTCAAGGCTACTTAGAGAGTTTTCTTTTTAAATATTCACTAGCCAATGTTAAATAGTTTCTCACTTGAAGAAACTCTTATCCTGTATTTACTATAAATCCATTATTGTTTCCAGACTATGGCTTGGATCAGTTTTTTATTCAAGCTAATATATATTTTCCATTACCTGCTTGCTAGGCCTGTCGTAGCTTCATATGGTGTCTTATAATCTAATTTAAGACTAGGATAGGCACAACATCCAAGCCCCGGCCGTTAATTCATCAATATGAAAGGGTAAACACATATTTTCATCAATAATACATTTTTGGTCATGTCAGGAATCGACCCCAGATCCTTAGCTCGGTAGGCAGGCACGCTACCAACTGAGCTAAAGTGTCAGACCCAGTTTCTGTATTGATGACTTGTAACTATTACTAGAAATCTTTGTCCACAATGTAACCAAACAAGTCAAACTTTAGTTACACATGACATAATGTATTGCACAAGATAACACAGCCATAAGATGGGATCATGCGAATTCACAATATTGTACAACCACTTCGGTGGCCGCATGGTCTAAAGTGGTGATCTCACAGTAGATTAGACTGCTGATGACAACAGCATGTATCCTATATTAATTTCAAGTATATATATTTATACAAATAAACACAATTGGCTTAATACCTGAGTCGGTGGCCACATGTTCTGAGAAGGCATCACGTATGTGTTAGACTAGAATTCTGATTAAAGGGAGATCGGGGTTAGAATCCTGGTTGGCTGTACTGAGGGTAGTTTTTACAAAATGGATTTCCACTCTCGTTCCACTAAAATGCGGGTATACTTCCTCTGAGTATAACCTTTTGATCCCTAAATTTACCAGCGTAACAAGTACATAAGCGTATAAACCGAACTGGTAGTTAAATGCGTTACTAAAAAAAACTTTCTTGTATATTTTTTTAAATATATGAACCTTACAAAAAATGTTAAGGTCTAATACAAATTTTTATTTTTGAACAGAAGTATAACTTAAAGCAAAACACTAAGCTTTGTATGTATTCTGTACAAACATAGAATTTAAATTTCTTCATAATATGGTGGTATCAACAGTTCTTGAATATTATTTGTGAAGGTGTCCTGAAATTTCAGAACAACTTTTCACTCACTTTAAAAAGTTTGTCATATAATACCGCTATGATCATTACAGACATTCAAAAACTGTTGATATCACCATATGAAGACAATTAAATTCTATATTTGTAATAAAACTATATTTTATTTATTTTAGACAATAAAATGTTTTTTTATAAAAACTACAAAAACGCTTAACATTTCTCGCGTCCCCTAAATGCCCACCTTATTGCTTCCAATTTTAGATAAAAATTGATTTTTAAAATATTTAAGTTTATTATTTGCTTACATATTTTAAAATACTAAATTAAGTTTTTTTTGTCATAAGTTTTCCATACGATTAAAATTTTAAAACACCAGATGATTATTAAAATAAATATAAAATGGTATTAAATACTTAACAAACTTTCAACTGGCTTATTTTAAAACAGACAAACAATTGTTTTATATTATCCTTGAAACTAATGCCCTTGCAAATAGACCAGAAAAACCAGAAACGAGTATAAGTACTTACGAATAGTGATTAAAATTAAACTGGTTGTTTAAAACCAATACACATATTACATTATGAATTTTAATATCAAACTCATTTTAATAAATGAGTTTAAATTATTTTTTCTTGTTTTGATTATTTTTTAAAAATTTTAATTCTTAATAGCTTTTCTTTCTTTATGCAATATCATTTGGTGAGCCTGCCCACTTGATGGTCGTTTTAAAACCAAATTTGTTTGAAAAAAACTATGCATTTAAATTATTTAGTTGACTATCATAAAAATGTAAATATTAGTGTTTAATTTTATTATCCCCATTTCCCAATTTTAAAAAGATATATTAAATTCCAGCTTAGAAATAAAACACAGAAGAAAGTTTGAAACCATATATAGTTGTTCATGTGAGAAACAATTGCCGCGTAAACCAATGCCGCCCAGCTTCAGGGTTGGTTCTTAAAGCTGTGTTGATGGTCATAGATAGCATAGCAAACCTTGAGAGGAAATTGCATTGAGACATGAAGGACAGGTCTAGTGGAATCATGGGTATTCTTGGCATCAGGACCCATTGTCCATTCATAGTGAAACCGGTCATGACAGTCGCCTCTATGATAAAGTTTTGCACACTGTTTACCTGTAAGTGGGTCTCATTACACAGTTTAGGTGGGTCTCAACTACGTAGAAAAAGGATGAGTGTTCGAATTTTAATTGAAGAGCGTGGATGGGTAAACCAAATGGATTAAGGGAATTAAAAAAATAAACAGGGTAGTGCTTATGGACATGTAAGTGTAGGGTAGTTGGCCCCATCGTGTAGTGGTCAGTGCACTTGGCTACGAGCCTAGGGGTCCCGGGTGCGATTCCCGGCTGGTACCTTGGATATTTTTCCCGAAAGAGGAATTACCCCAATGGTAACCAAGGTTTAGTTAAATAGGCTTAAGTTGTGTTCCCACTGATTCCACACCCTAATGCTCAACATCACCATCACCATCACCTCATCTCATCATGACATGGAAAGAGCTTCCACGGAACGGATGTACGAATAGTACATTCGGTTGTCACCTGGGAATTGGCACATTAGTACTAGCTGGTCTTTCCACAGACTGGACTCAAATGGTGAAGCCCAGACGCGCAAAAAAGATGAAGATCACATTGTCAAGTTTCAGCACTGTATTGACAAAGAAGTATAGTTTTATTATTCACACAGGTGGATGCATATTTTGGTTATCAGAGAAAGTTTCACAACGTCTAGACATGTAGGATCTTTTCAGGCAGGTGTTGGCACCGTCACCTCTAGTGACTCTTGGAATCACCAGTATAATTTGTCGGAAATCTGCCAAGAATAATACGGTGACGACTCCTATCTCAGAGTTGTCTCTAGACATTAAACTGAGGTCCTATGCGACATTGTTTTCTCATTCCTTAACATAAGAGATAATTGTTGCAGTAATTTCGATGTGAAACTTTGCTTCTGTTGCACACGGCAATGTGATTGTTGGAAAAATAAAAAAATAAAAAATGTAAATGTCGCTTTCGGTGTTTTTCCTTTACTCTAACAAAGTAGCGACTATCCCCTATGAAGCCACTTCAAAGACAGCACATAACTCAAACCTGATGCTGGGATCACGATCAACTTAACTTAAACTTAACGTAACGTTAACATAAGGTTCACTTAACTTAAGAAAACAGATGTGTGATCAAGATTCACGTAATTTTACATTAACAACTCGAGCCAATATATGATATGTGATTTGTACTATTTTAAAGTGATGATCTGTGAATATTTACAGTTTTTAATCGATTAAATAAATAGCTATTATTTAACTTTTTTGGTAAATTTAGTTTTTCTATTTTAGTTCAATTATTTTATTTCAATGTCCGATCCCTAGAACTTATGCTAAATAATAAACCTTGGTCATAAAACCAACAAAAGAACTATTAATAGCCATGTAAACGTCACTAGCATAATGATTGGCTGGCTAGATCACGTGATACCCTTAATGTAACGTTCATTTAACGTGAAAGACCTCCCAGGACATATATTAAGTTAAGTGAACTGAAAGTGAACGTTAGGTTAACTGAATCGTGATCGCTTCCATTTAAAAACACTAGAAGAAACTTTACGTTAAGTTACGTTAAGTTAACCTTAAGTGATCCCAGAATGAGCTTCGCCAAGAATAGTACCTTTACGTATACGGTGAGTTGTTTTGTGTTTAATATAGGCTTGTTTATATTTCAAGTTTGTAATAGAAATGGCCGGTCGTATGTTGTCTCTCTCAAATAGTCTCTATAGGATATAGAGCCGTACAAATTGTACCGTTCCCCACCTCCAACTCTAATCGCTAGAGGCCACAATAGCCAGGAATATATAAGGCGGAATCTATAAGGAATTTAATTTAATAGAAAAAGGAACATTTGCAAGTTTAAGAAAAAATTTAATTATTTATTCAAAGTAAGACAACATAGGTAAATAAATAATAAATACATGACCTCACAAGACAAACTGAGTAGTATGAAAAACACATAAATATGGCAGAGACTACGTTTGCGCAGTACATTTGAGGATATATTTCACAATCTCAGAGTAATAGTAATCCTTGGACTAGACTACATTTGAAACAAAAGAGTTATATCATACATTATTTATTTATACGAATTAGTCTGGACGAGACCCAATAATAATAAAAAAAATCGTTAATATAATAATGAAGAGCTTAAAGAGCTCCTTTACTTGGTGAATAAATCGGCTGAATCACGCTTGGGACATCAGACTAAACAAACAGATTAAACCATTAAACCTTTGAATCCTTACTATAATATTAATAAAGAGCTTAAACAGATCCTCTACACGGTTAACAAAGCGCCTGAATCACCATTGTGAATTCCGACTAAATCATTAAATTGTAAGATTAAATTTAAATTCAAATATCAATTCTGATCAAAATAATTTACACAAAGGTTTGACTTCCAGACATAACCCAAATTTCTGTCGGATTATTATTTCCAACAACTTTGAAGTAATAAATAAGATTTCGACTTTCAACATTATAATAGAAAACAAAGCAATATTACATTAGAATACTGGTAATTTCTCACTAAACAAATAGGTTATTGTTAAATTTATAACTTATAAACCAACAAAAATAGATTACTTTTATAATGTCTCCCAACAAAATACGCATACAAAATTTTATCTATGAATTAAACATTATCACGTTTTAAAGCTAAACAATTATTGGTAACAAGAAGTGCAGTAACATTTATATTTAAAATAATATGACAAGCAAGAAAAAGAATCAAAAAGGGGCTACCTACTAATAAGTCTAAATATTACAAGCGGCAAGCCCAAGCGGTAAAAGGAAACATTAAGTGTTCCATAAAACAATTTTACTTTCCAAAATAAATCTTTTAGTGAGAAATTATTGACGCCTACACAGAGCGATTTTAATCACATAATTAACTAAGTGTTCAAACACCCAAACCCGTTATAGGTCATTTAAATATTTAACAACGTATAGCGAGTTTATATTTTGTCATCCTAGAGTGACTATGTCCAAGTCCAGACCAGGACCTCTTGGTGGTTGTGATAGAATTAATAGTTAACAATTTTAGCTAAGCACCAGCTTTATATAGGTCTAGTTGATGGATATAATAGGGGGAATCTTCATATTAAAAGTATAATGCTACGTTGTGAACACGTGTTAGCAGCATTATTCTCTTTTTAACAACCATCATCATCCAGACACGTCATCTAGACACGTCAATCTGGAAATCCGGTGATTTGGCAGTGAAGATCGCATGAGGTTGTCTGTCAGCCGGCTAGGCCAATCAGCATAGGCCTAGTTCCCCTTATTGAAGTGACTCATCAATGCAACTTTCATAGCTTTGTCAGGATTCACTTCATCATAGAATTCGGTGTATTAGTCGGTCATGGAACTCGTGCTAAGCCAGAAGATACAATGAGTGAGTAATGCACATATTTTAGACATAGTAAGGTTTTGTAAATCTTTGATATTGCAGGATGTCTACATGCATTGGTTTTATTTGGAGCGGGCAGTATGTAAACTAGCTAGCATTGCTAATGTTACAAAATTATCATATAGAAGTGTAAATAGGATTGAAAATAGTGTAGCTAATAGTATTGATAGCTTAGTATCCCAAAATTCCACGAATATTTTAACAAATAAAATGTATATAAAGATAGAAGCTATAAACCTACAATGGGTTTCTTACAGCTCTTAAAAGGAAATTGTTATAATTAGCCACCATTTGTTTCTTATACAATAGTTGCAACTAAGGGTTTTCTCATCTTGGTCCACAACAGTTGAAATATCTTGTATTTTAATTAAATGTAAATAAACAGCCAATAATAAAAATCAGCGTACACATCCCTAATGGCTAAATTAACATTTGTTGAATCTATATACACCTAAATATATATTGCTACATAATCTCTCTCAAGAACATATAACACATGTAAATATATGTTTTGATTCAAATTATTAACAAATTTGATAAATATTAAATAATGTCATGCCTGCGTGACCTGGAGGTCATGGGCCATTTGCACGTAACCGTGTTAACATCGAGTTTTTCTTACCTCCCTTTGCTCACGTGCTCAATACTCCTACTCCTCATCCCTCCCTCCAGCCACCCTTCAGACCCCCTGCAATTCTCCTCCATCTCGATCCCCTGGGACCATCTAACTAGAGATTTTACAAGCATCCTCAAAAAATACTCCTCTACGAGATACCCCACATAGTATCTAGTAAACTCGGCCTCCTCATCTCTCTCACTCCCTCCATCCATCCTCCCCATCCATAACCGGACCAGCAACCACATCGTGACATAACAAGAGGGCAGAAACAAACACATCATCAAGAAAATACAAACACACACTCACCCCTGAGAGAAACCAACACACACTCACCCCTGAGAGAAACCAACACACACTCAACCCTGAGAGAAACCAACACACACTCACCCCTGAGAGAAACCAACACACACTCACCCCTGAGAGAAACCAACACACATTCACACCTGAGAGAAACCAACACACACTCACCCCTGAGAGAAACCAACACACACTCACCCCTGAGAGAAACCAACACACACTAACCCCTGAGAGAAACCATAACACATTCACACCTGAGAGAAACCAATACTCACTCACCCCTGAGAGAAACCAACACCGAAAAGTCCGTAATCGACAGTCTAGTATATTGCGAGCGCCCTTTTATACAGGCGTTCTGTGACGCGCGACAAGGTGACGTGCGTTCTCTAAATACACAGGAGCCAATGAGTGCTTTCAAGCCGGTCACCCACCAATCTGACAAATATATTCATATGACAAGACATTTTGTCACATGACAGTCGGACGTTTATATCAGTTGACACACACCTA
Organism: Timema monikensis; assembly: GCA_902151445.1. NCBI lineage: Eukaryota > Metazoa > Arthropoda > Insecta > Phasmatodea > Timematidae > Timema > Timema monikensis. Next base: position 27,845 of record CABFVZ010003585.1, read on the forward strand.
ACTGACTTTGTCATATGACATCATCTGACATTCATATGACATCAAACAAATGTTCGATGAAGGTCCGTGCACTTCTGTCCGATGGATTTTGCTCGTCTGACAAAACCTTACCTGAAGCAGGTATTATTACTAGGTAAATTATTATTATTATTTGTTTTTTGCTTACATTAATGTTATGAATCATCTCTCGTTTGCTGTGAAGCTTTGTCTATAATTTGTGTGAAACTTTGTAATCTTGTCTTTAATTAACAAACGAAGAAAATAAAAATTTTCACACTCATGTGGATGAAATTTTGAACGTATTTTCATCTTCTCTCAATATTTATAAACACTAAAATATATCTTTCTTTGTCCAGAGAATGCACCAAACACTATTTTTGTCTGGCCTCTTCTTTCTCCAATATCAGTAAATAACAACTACTTAATAGTAAAAGATCTATATCATCTTCACATGACACAATGACAGTGACCGGGCTTGAATTTTGTCCGGCCTTTGTCACATCATCGCCGCTCACTGGGACTAACAATCTGTCATATGACACCACGGAACATTTCGTCAGATTGGTGGGCGACCGGCCTTATACTGTATTACTCTGTCGCGCGTCATTTATGTTGTCGCGATCTGAAAAGTGTGTCGTCGTAAACTAGGAATGCCGTGTCAAAAATGACGCATTATCCAAGATACATTATTAGTATTATTAGCACCGCATCTTATTACCCGTTCGGGTTATACGCACTTACGCTAATGTGTAATGGTAGGGTGATTGTGAGATGAAATGGAGGACATACAGTTTAACGTGTGATCCGAACCACGGTGGAGGCCTGGCATTCCCCACATTCACAAGTTGGGATTAATACACGTCTTGTCAGAGGTGAAGGAAGGGTTTGGCAATCAGATAAATCTGTGCCAGGACCGAGGATAGAACCTCAGACTCCAGCACAGAAGTCTGACACCTTACCCCTAGACCGCCGGGTCACCTATACATTATATTCATTGGCGCATTTTATACGGACGTCAGCTTTCGTGTCGCCGTGCTGACGAGACTGTAGGGCAACCAACCTATACGTCACGTGTGTTGGAACCTGAGTGTATCTCAGTGTCAGTGTACTTCTGTAGCAGTTAGTGAGTGTGTTAATTACTTGTGGCTGGGTGGTTATTATCTACCACTTTATTTGTTCCTGAAATGGCGACTATTAATGGCTCCATCACGATTATTAGAATAAAAGAGACCGGCAACCCATCCCCCCACCCCACACCCCCACCCCACCCTTTTCATGACACGCGACATATGTTGCTGGTGTAGAAACAAACTGACAGGATGGGCGTCACGCTTGTCGTCGCGTCAAGAAACGCTAGATTAAGCGGCAAGTGAAGAGGGTTTTTATTCTAACTAAAATATATAAATATACCTTATGAAAAAGTTATTACTATTGTGTTGTACCAATCCTTTTAAGTAGTACGTCTTGTTATATATATATATATATACGGTCATTGGAAAAGAGAGAATAAAGAAAGAATTGGGAGTAAATGTACGCGCATTTACGCGGAAAGATTGTGTAAAACCACCATCAGTACACTAGGCTCATATTCTAAAAGCCGATTACATTTTGTGTGTGACTGGAAGTGAATAAAGAGTGCATCTCAGATAAAAGGTTAGAGAAATAATGACTAATTACAAACTAATCTAATGAGTGAAAGAGCATGTAAGCACGTTAGCGAAGCAATAACGAGGTCACTCAGGTCTTAATATAAAAGGAGTGTTGTGAACGCTCTGGGCGGGTGGAGGGAAGGGGTTTCCTCTTGTGCAGGCGCACGCGACTGAAGCTCCCCACCAAGCTATCAGGCTAGCAGGAGGTGTGGAGTAGGTGGAAACATTCCACATCCCTACCTTTCCATTTATTCTACACTCTTTACATGATGATAATCATGTTCTCCTCTGTCAGAGTAGTGTGTGGGTGGGGTGGCGCGTGTTGCCTAACCACTAACCCAGACACTAATCTGACTAGCATGGCCGGAGCTATTGTCCCACGTGAGTAGAGCCGATCTCAGGGTCTCTAGTCTGACACATGTCACATACACACAGATATTGATCACAATCATTGAGACGATGTTGTGACAGCGGTAGCAGGTCACATATCTGTTGGTTATAGGGTCATACAGGAGCTATGTGACCCACTTGAGTTATCTTTGACCGCGTTCCAGTGCAACACAATGCAGACTATTGGGAAACAATCGATTAGAAACATTAAACCACATTGTATCAGATGAATGCATACCGTACTCGGTGATATGTACGCAAATATACCCAATTCTACTATCTATCATGTGGGCTGAGATCAAGGAGAGAATACAGTGTTTGTTGTTCATATTATATATTAATTAATTAAATACGACTTATTTAGTATTTTATCTATTTATACATTTGAGGTATTTAACGTACTCTTTCTGAACCGATTGCTCATGAACAACACAAGATATGTTTTTTATCAGTGAGAGTGAAAAGGTTTACCAATTTTGGTCAAGAATGTGTATTTTCCTACCCCTTCCAGGGTTCTTTTAGATGCCACAATCGTATTGGGACCGACTGCTTTACTTCTCTTTGAAATGAAGTTGTGCGATGGATTTTTATCACTCAGTAAAAATCCGTTGACCCCAGTGAGGTTCAAACCCACGAACATTGTGTGCTGAGGTGGGCACTTTACTCCAAGATAACCGAGTTCGATCTTATTTAGTACGAGTATAGTGACAGTTATTTGGGTACTTTATTTAGAAAATGGATGGATGGGTGGATTTGGAAGCTCTACAAATTTTTACTTTTTTTGTGTGTGAAAATATCTACGGTTTCCTTTCAACCTTTGAGAGCTTTTTGTATAGGGTATGAAATAGTCCAACATTCATATTAAAAGACCGTAAATTGATATAGATTACGAAGATATAATTATTCACCTCATGTTAATGTCGCTGTGTTTTTACCTTGAGTCACTCAATTCTGTTATTAAGGCTTAAGGGCAGGCTTCAGTTGAAGGCACTTGGTTTACCCTCTTGGTTTGTAATAAAAATTTGTCCGGAACATTTTTTAAACCTAAACCAAACGACATATGTACTGTATATGGTTTCTAAATACAGTATATTAAGCGTTTCAAGTTGGCAGCCGTGCAAATATATGTAAGATATATCCATTTGTTCTGTGATAAGTGAGAAATGCACTGAACTATTTTTAACTAAATTGGGTGTCTACAATATTTGAACACTCTCAAAATGATGTAAGTATCAAGTTTTTAAATCTGTTTATCAGTCTAAATATGGCGGCAGCTTAAAATATTTTTCTGTTTCTATCTTATTTCAAGTGATTTGAATTTAAAATTCTCTGCAATAAATCAAGTATCTAGGGCGTTTTTTTAAATACATTTTTGAAGTATGCAAGGAGACTAACATCTTATTCCACGTGAACAACTGTTATCTGTTGATAAAAAATACTATTGGACATAGTTTTAATTTGTTTTTTATCTAACTTTAGCACCAAGTAAAAAATATCAACTTCAAATCCAAGGAGATTTACAGTGGATATTTCAACTTTAAATATAAATATACATTTCTTCAATAAAAGTATTTTAGGACTAGTATATATAAGAACATGGAGGGGTAGAAGTCTATGGTTCACAGAACTTCTAGGTGGGATGTGAGAATAGGCCAGAGTTTTTGCACTTTTTATGGCAAAACATTTTTTTGGCGAAAACACAAAAAATTGTTCCAGTTAAAATATATAATTCAATTTTCTTCAAATGGTGACCTCAAAATTTCTTGAATATCTTTCAAGGCTGTGCTGGAATTTAATGACAACTATTTTTTGTCTTCAATTAAGAATTTGTTATCTAATAATGCTATGTTCATGATGAATATTCAGAAACGGTTGATATCAACATGTGGAAAATATTAAGCTGTATGTTTGTACTGGAGCAATATTTTATTAATTTTATCAAAATGTTGTTTGCCATAAAAACAGCAAAAACACAGGCCTTTTCTCGCGTCCCCTACAATCCCACCTTAAGAGTTAGCTTCAGGAATCATCAGAAAAATCAGACAGAACGAATTAATGTTATTATGACTCAACTAACACGTGGCTATGACTCAAAGGAGGTACGTTAGATTTCAAATGTTCTCTTTATACCTCTCTAATCAAAAGATGAACAATATTAATGGTTGTTAATCAAACAAGATTCACCCCTTTTTATCGCGCAAGAAAGTACCAGATTGAGGGTTTTCAAGGATTGGAGTGTATAGTGTAGTGTGTAATTTATTTTTGAATACACATTGATCGCATTTTTAAGTTTATTTCCATATATTGAATTATTTAGATCATAAATCGAATGTTGGCCTATAATGGATTTCTTTAGGGTAGAGCCAAATTTATATTTGTTTATTATCTAACATATACCGGGTAAGGCTTTTAAGTTGAGACACAAAAATATTCGGAAAACGAAGAGTTTTAGAAAAAAAATTTTTTTTGAACAAACGTTTTTGTTTTGTAAGAGGAAAGAGGGCATCCTCAATTATTTTTGATTTGGTAGACGGAGGTTATTTTCAAGGTCAAAATAGTTTTTTTTTTTTTTTTTTT
>CABFVZ010003585.1:37016-70565 GCA_902151445.1 Timema monikensis
GCTGACGAGGTTTCAAGATTATTTAGAAGGAAAAGGTAAAATAAAATATATTTTTACACAATTTACTTAATCAGTGGCGCACCCAGCCATTTACTTTGAGGGGAGGCAGTCAATCAAGGCTGTAGAAAGATTGACATTTTGATGGCGAGAGCGGGTTTTGGGTTTCACAGCCTCCTAAGCCCTGAAAGCCGAGAATATTTATAAATATTAAATGCTTTTATAAATCATTTGGAGTAGTTTTACGGTAATTAAGTGATTTAAATAATGCAAGTGGTATCGAAGCTATTATTTATATATTTTTTCAAATGTTAATTTTGTGTATAACGGTAAAGCTTTTGAATATTAGGCTTAAGTCTGAAGCCTGGTCTTAAAATGTAGCATATACATTTGACACATCTTCAATGTTAGTTATATTTAATATTATTTATATTTCTATTAACAATATTTGTGGTGTTGGGGAAAGGGAAGGTTCAAATACCTTGTTTGCCCCTCTCCCCCTTGGGTGCACCACAGCTTACAGCAAAATATATGTGTAAATATCTTAGCAATAAAAAAATGACGTAGTGATAGAATATTAATAGTCCGAGATAATCTCCCCTATGTTAGTCATAGAGTTTACGCATCCAAATAGTTTCTGTAGCATAAATTCTCAAGTTGGGAGACTCGTTTGTATCCAAGCAGCATTGTGTGAGATAAGTTGGATTTATCAAATAGTTTTAATTGCAATGTGAGTTGGACAATCCACCTATTCTCTCTCACCAAAATCTGATGGACGCTTGATCTATGTACCATTTCATTTTACTCTTATTATGATTGTTTGCTTTGAGTATTGATAACTGTGTGCTTTTAGTTACACTAGGCTAATTGAATAGGCTCCCTCTGTCTTATGCATTCAGAAATGTGCCCATACCACTCTTAGCCCCGACATTAATATTTACTTATGTTTCTAACCATGTAGATAGCATAACAATTTGAGGACCGCCTTTGTGGTCTGGTGGTCATAGGCTCTGGCTACGGACCCAGAGGTCCCGAGTTTGAATCCGGGTGCGTCCAAATTTTCTGGGAAGCAGTAGGTCTGGAACGGCTTATATTCAGCCTAGGTTGGATAAAAAAGGAACTACTCGAATAAAGTAGTAGTGGTTTCGGTATAGAAAGCTGAGCTTAATGGCTGGAGTCATCGTTGTGATGACCGCATGACACCTTCTATCCGCAATAGTTGGCACTAATTCGCCAAACAGTTTGTTAGCCACTCGGTAGGTATAGCCTTAATGTGGGCTGACACCATGGAGTTAATTTTATTACATTTTGAGTGGATGGTAATCATCGTCATGGATAAATAAAATAAGAGAAAATATGTGAGTAGGGGAAGGGGTGGCTCAAAATGTCCTAAAATAGCATACGGTTAAAGGGAAATAATAAATTTTCAAGAACCACTGTTCTATATGGACATTTCTTCAAATATATCCCTTGAAATAATCCCTTGACGTTCTTGGACAACGGTGGTTGAGGCTCCTCAGCCCCCAAATCTCCGTTGCAACTTTTAGAGTAGAGCATACCTATTAATTTTTCTCATAATACGACACTGCTGTTAGTTTACTATGCTTGAGTTTCTAGGGAGGTTCATGGCTATCTTATTACCATGAAGAGACCACAACAATATAATCTACACATACTCAGCTGTTCAGAGTTAACTAAACTATTAGTAGGGCTAGAATTTTTATGATTTTGCATATTTTTTGTGGCAAACATAGAATTTTGTTCAAGTGTATACAAGTGTGCTTCATAAGAAACTGAACCGATTTAAATAGCTTTGTTAAGGAATATTTTAGCATATTTCATAGATCTTCTATTTGTGGTATGGATTCTGTGTGGGTGGGGGGTTGTGGTAGGTAGGGAACAAATATCGCATGCTTCGCTCTCAGAGAGGGTAAAATTGACAATACAGGTTTCATTGTATAACCCTGTCTTTCTCTCCCCTTCCTTTCTTCCTTGTAACGTTGCGTGGTTACAAATGAACTCGTCCAAACCCGTCTGGGCAATTTCTGTAGATAATGACGCTCATTGTCTCGCTACATTTTTTGTTTATAAGAATTTCAACATCCAACATGCCTAACGTGTAATAAAATGTCTTAGAGAAATTAAAACACTTAATTTCTGAATATGGCGAAAACGTATTATCTACCAATGGGTAGACACCTATATTGCAAACTATGTGACGTGAGAGTTGGTTTGGAAAAGAAATTTACGGTGAAGCAGCATGTTAACAGTGAAAAACACAAACGAGGTCTTTAGTAATTCCAGAATGAAATTTTTTTACATCAAATGCTCCTTGGACAAACCAACGCATCTTCAAATGATTCTGTATTTTGCGAGGAAATGTGCAAAGTCTTCATTTCAGCCGATATTCACTTGTTATAACAGTTCTCCATTTATACTACACCTAATTTCATAGCTAAGGGAACTGCAGGTCTTATGGAAAAAAGATTTACCTTCTCTCCTTCTCTGTTACCGGTTGCCAAACCTTCTAGCTTTCGGTTGTTGGGAAGTTAGGGGGAAGGGTTTACTTGGAAATCCCTCATTGTAAACAATGCGGCATGGGGAGGTTGGTGGGTTCAATTGACAGGCAAAAACATTCTTTCTAGAAACATTAACTATTTAAACAATAGTATTCTTTAAAGATTGAAGTTTATTAACTTTTTATATTCCCCAAGTAATTATGCTTAAAACTATTTTATGTATAAAGCTCTTTTCCTCATAATTAAGATACAAACAAAATGGATGTTCTAATAAATGCTAAAAATTACACTCTTGCTTGTTCTTAATCAGAAAATTATGAAGGTCGTTATTAATATCAATCAACTCTTAAATTTCTTTAGGGTAACTAATTCATTGTTACGGTAAAGTGAATGTACCTTTCTGCAAAATGCTTCTTGAGTAAAAGAGTCATATGTATCCAAACGCTTCATTTGAGTGCAGTTATTTCCTTTTTTTGGATTGGTGTCAGTAACTTTCCCTGAGTTTTGAATTATTGTTTAAGATATTACTTACTAGCTTATAAGACACATCTGTAGGTTCTGCAGTCTGCATTGTCGCTTGATTTACTGAATAGGTTCCATCTTAAAGAAGATAGGTGTAGACTCTTAACACCATTGCCCTTTCTTTACTACATAATATTTTCTTATTGGAATGTAATGTTTGTAACAAGCCGGAGATTTCATCATTTGTGTTATCTTTTAACTGCTAACCGTACACTATTATTCTAATAAATATATTAATATGCACATAAAACTATAATTCTACAACCTTACGGCAATAAAAACAAATCACAGAACCAACACATACACACAAAATCTTAACGTGATCAATAACACATATTTTTCTACACAGGGTACTAATAAAATATGAGTGTTTTATTTGGTTAATATTTTTGAGTTAGCCATTAGGAACACGAGACTCAAGACTACTGTAACTTTACGACTGTGGTGGAGGAAGAAGCACCAATTACTGGCAACAACGATAGCCCAGCATTTCCAAATTTGATATACATTCGAAAAAAGACTGATCACGGAAAACGAAAGAATGACAACGTTGTTGTTCAGTAGTAAGCATGCAGTTACCTCAGCTATGTAATTAGGTGTAAGCTGAAAATAATTTTCTTATCCGTCCCAGTAAAAAACTATCGCCTTAGTTTTGGAGAATTTATACAAAGAGCTATTTTGCCTGTCACCACATTTAAACGATTTAATGAATTCTGCAATTCACATTCATTCTCAGCCATTAGTATGGCATCATCTGCATATAACACTACTCTCACATTCACATTGTCCATTTGTACACTAACCGCGCTCTGTCAAGCATACGTCAGTTAAAAGCGTTTGCATAGTATGGTTATTTAAAAATAAGTATTGTTATTCTAACTTTAACTTTAACTATTTCTATAATGTTAGTCAATCATTTCTAAACGTAATTGTTAAAAACAAAATATTATAATAGAAATAAAAATGTAATTCAAAATGTGCCACCACCTAAAGCCGCTACCCTTAGGCCCGTGCCTAGTGGGCCTATAGTTTAAATCCGTTTCTAATTGCCCTATAGTTCTCCAATTCACTCTTAATGCCTGTGCCTTTGTACAAAGAAACAATGCCAGCATTCTTACAGTCATTAGAAACATTCAAAATCCCGTGACACACATTGAACAACTCACACAACATGGCAACTTAAGCATGTCACTTTTGATCCCAATTACAACTGCAGCTTTGCCATTATTTAAAAGTTTAATAGCTTTAAACCCATCAGTTTTGTTAATTCTTTCCCTCATAACATTGGCCCTGTTTACCGCTATTTTCTATATGTTTTCGGCATAAAATTGCTCTAAATACTTCCTCCTACGCTCTCTTGTACTGTATTAATCTCAGATAATCATACCACGGTCATTCAGAATGCCATATGTATCTGCTTGCACTCCTTGCTTCGTTCTCTTTAGACACTTCCAAACCAGTTTATTATTTTCTTCCAAATTATTCTGCACTCTTTATCATTATTTTAATCTCATTTTCTCCTTAATTTACTTCTTTCTTTGAATTCATATTTTTCTATTAAATAGTTTACGTTCAGTTTCACTCTTCATGGCAATCATTCGTGTATACGCTTCTTTCTTTTCTCTGTCTCCTGCACATTCCACCATGTATTTATTTTAAAGTTTCTTACCTCTTTAACTCCGCACACAGCTTCCGTGCACTCAACTACAGCCTTTTTTTTTACATTCTGTTCTAAACAGTTTATATATCATTAGCATTTATTTCAACATTCCATTCATGATCTTGTAAAGTTAGTTTTTCGTACAGCAATCTTTCATGTTGCGTTATCACACTTTTATCCTGCAAATTTCCCACTTTCACTTTTACTTGCTTAGTACTCTTGCATTGCTTCCTCACAAAACTTCTAATTAATTCACCTAATGAGATTACTAGGATGTGATCCGTTCCGCAATCAGTTCAATGCACAATTCTGATATCATCTACTAAAATTCTTATAGTCTTTCATCATCCACCACAAAATCAATCATGGTTCTAGAATCGTCGCTTTGCCTTATATAAAAGCAGTGGTGGCTCGTAGCTAAAATTAGTGGGGGTGCTGCTCCAGAAAATTTTTATCTTTTGTTTTAAAATTGTGTAAAAGGAAAAAAAATGTATAAAAAGAACATATATTCAGGAACTTGATAAAATTTTAACAAATACCAAACAATTTTACTTACTTTAACTTAAATTTTTACAGTTCAAGCTTGATCTATTCATTTAAAAATGAAACCCATTCTTCTTGTTTAAATTGGCGCAAAAATGTTCAATACTTTTCTTCTTTATCTCTGGATGACAACTGAGGAAATTTTTCTCCATTGAAAATACTGCAGGCGCATTTAGTCTTTCTGTTAAATAAAAGAACCGAAAACAAATTAATAAAATAGAATAGCTGGAAGCAGAATAATACTCTAATTCGACACTCTTCACACTTTATCACATTCAAGAATATGGTACATGGTTTTTAAGCACAACATACGATGAATAAAAATATTTCCTTTCACCACTACGCCAGAGCCAGCACTGCGAGAGCAACGGTGCTCTTTCTACCTGGCAGTCCCGCCTTCCTCCCCAATCCCTCCTATGTACGCATACGCACAACAGTCAAACACCACGTCGCTGGCTCTGTGAAGCGCACAGTTCCATAAAAAGTTTTTTGTATCTTTTTCATAAACTGTGGGATGGCTACTGAAGTACTGACATTAAGCTTAAGGAATATGTATTGTACTATAAAAATAAAGAAATAATTAAAGAAAAAATGACTCATTATATTAAATGTTATCGATAATACCAAGTGGGAATAGGGGAAGCTGCAGGTCCGCAGTACCTATACACGAGCCGCCACTGTATACAACTGAATAGCTTTGTGCTTAAACCATGTTTTTGGCACAAATATACCTTTTTATAACCACAGACTTACTAACTCATAGCTCATTAACCATTCTCGCTTACCCACTCTTCACTATTCTTCTTAACACTCTGAATTCTCTCTTTGGGTACCCATCCTTCCATTCATATCTCCTAACAAGACAATACTTTTACCCGGTTCATATGCATTTTATATTTTACTGAGCTAATTTCAAACTCTACTCTCATATTAATCGTATTTAACCTCACTCCACTGGAGCATAGCTAGCAACTAGCATCATCCTACAAATGTATATTTTTATACGTACTCATAAAACTCTAGATGACATTAACTCATACCTTCCCACAAACAGCTAAGCTGTTGGGCTTAGGATTAAGCCTCCTCACTAACTTCTTCTTACGCATTTATCCACACCCTACAACAGTGCTAGGCTACCATCATTGGTCATCAAAACATCTTTACCTTTTCAATTGGTTTCACATACACACAAAATATGAATTCTATTCCCAAAAATTTCCTATAACAGTTCATCTAAGTTCAACTGGGATAAATAACTAAACACTTGTGCATCCTTGAAATATTAAGTCTTCGGGTCCTGGCTAAAAGCCTTTTTTACTTGCACACTGAAATTTGTTTCCACTTCCTATCTTTTTCCTTCTATATGATAAAAATTATAACACAGCTAACTTTAGTCGAAGGGTCTAGTCAGAGATATTTAAAAAAAAAGCCTATGCCTAAGATTAAAAAATAAATTAGGATTAGAAGTCAACACTCTTATTCTATTCAAAATGGGAGACATGTAACCCTGCAGTTTTTTATTATTTATTTCACTTAATGGACTTTATGATTCAGGGTTGTAATCCGACCCCTTTAATTTGACATTGTTCCTCAGTGGCTGTCCTTACTTCCAGTCAGCGCATGATTATAGTTCACTAGATTGTAGGAATGATCACTTCACTTCCGCAAAGCTTGACTGTGTCGAGTTTATGGAGGTCAGTTCTTCTGTTGAGAGACACTGACAGCCCCTTCTCTCTTTCTACAAGTATAACTTATCCAATGTTTAGATCAAGGAACGGCGCCTACATTGATAAATAATAGTGGATTACAAGTAAACATGTTAAATTGTTTTTCTTACGTTATTTACTTGTAATCAACTATTCCTTTACATTATTCAATTAACGTTTACCTTAACATATAACTACGTAGGTTATTTATTCAACTAAAATATCAAATCTCACCGCAAGGAGCTAATGACACTTTAAATAGATTACTACCCATATCAGTGGGAAAGTGGTCTAAGGATCAAGCTCACCAAGTCTAGTTGACTGGCAGCTGGGAGGAGGACGATCGTATCTCAGTCAGTTATGAGTATATGTTTTTTTCCTAAATGGTTTATTACTCTGCTTTCACATAATAACGGCACATTTACAATGGTGATTAAACTCTAACGGCTCTATGGTAAGTAAGGAGCCATAAAAACCTTGTTTACACAATATATAGATGAGTATTACATTCTGTATCATTTGCTGTCCCTAGAACCCAACATTATTATTTTATGGCTCAAATTGTTAGGCTAACAACGTCAATGTAACAATAAAGGAGATTTATCTTTAAAAGCTGTAAAGAGTAGCTTAGACTACTTTTCCAAAGGTTCCGGTTTCGAACCCTGGCTCTTCCAGATATTTCTTTGAAACAGTGGGTCTGGTATGAAGTAAACTCAGCCTAGTGAGGACAAATGAGACGCTACTTGGATAATGATGTAACAACTCCGGTCTAGAAAACTGAGATTAGTGATCAGTGGGTTTCTTGTGCTGACTACATGACACCCTCTATCCTCAGATGTTGGCACTATTTTCGCCAACATGTGGCAGCCGCTTGGTCGGTATAACTCACTTGCAGATTGATACAATGAAGTATTTTTTAAATAGTACTTTTAACATTACAATAAGTTTTCTTGGGTTTTAAAATAACATTCAAACAATAATTTTAACAGAATATAGATTTTTTGATTAACATATTATTTATGAAGCAGAATTTTCTATAGTAAAATCCCCCAAATTGGTATTTTCAATATAAGAAGTAGCCAATTAACAGATTGAAATATAAGGTATGTGCATACTTTATATAAAATTACAAAATGTTTTTTATATTTGGTTTCATCCATAGTTACCAAATCATATATATATATATATATATATATTGATGCATATATAGAGTGGAAAATCATCCTCTGCGTTGGGACTCGATACCCAAACTTCTCATCATCAGAGAACAAGACTAGTTTATCTTGATAATTAGTTTGCATACCCAACGACTCTTGAGGGGAAGAAAATTAATATCATACAAAATCTTGGCAAAAATCTTGGCTTAGATAGTCATGACACAAATATTGAAAATATCATTTAAATGGTTTAGTACAATTAATGAATATATTTAACTTTAACGTGTATTTAACGTGCACTTTCTCAACCGACTGATTATATCAGCACAAGAGAATTTCAATGAGCCAGAGTAAAAGGTCCTATCAAATTTGCTGGGAAAGGTATTTTCACATACATCCCACGGTTCTTTTTACATGCCACAATTGACATGGAACTGATGGCTTACTATCCCCTCCGAAGGAAGTTGTACTACGGATTTTTATCTTTCAATAAACATTTGTTAACCCCGGATGGTTTTGAACCCATGAACATCAGGTCCTTAGGCGAGATGACTGAGGTCAACCATTTTGTAACAAATATAAAATATTTGGTCCTATGTAAATCAAAGCTATTGAAATTCTGTATTAGTGTTAGACATTTTAGCCGTATTTTGCAATCTGTATTTGATGACTGGATAATACAAGATTTGCCCTTTATTCGGAACAACGTGAATCTAAATTGATCAAGTTAGACAAGGCCATGAAGGACGCCTAATAACAGATGTAATATGAAGAATTGAATTACACTGTTAATACATTCCGTGAATCACAATCACTTTCAATCAGAAACAGGAAATTTCCTACAAATAGATCGTTCGATAACAATCTCTTTCCCCCCAAGAGTCCAATAATATTGAGATCGTGAAAGGTAACAGGACAACCTCTTGATATAGCAGGATTTTCTAACGAATGGACATAGCTGACAGCTAGAAAAGCTACTAGGTCAAGTATAATGATCTGGAACTATCGTTTTTGATATATATTATCAATACCTTTAAAATAACACTAATTAAATAGTAACATGTTATCAATGTGAACCTCAAAAAGCATGGTTGTACATTTTTAAAAGGTTTTAGTGATTTATTTAGCACTGCGTCTTACTACGCGTTCGGGTTATACGCTTAAGTAGATACTAATTACTTTAGTGGGTTAGGAATTAGGAAGATTGGATTTTGAGGCAGCATTTGCGTGGAAGGAGAGTGGAAAACCATTTAGGAGAAACCCCTCCCGGTTCATCCAAACGAGATTCGAACCTTGATCTACCCAGTATAGCCCAACACTAAATTAGCGCGTTAGTTAACTACGCCACTGAAACGGGTTGTTTCAATTGAAGTGTAAGATAAGGCCTACTATCATTACTAGCCTCCACAGCTGTTCGATTGTGAGCGTTCTGTAATCATAACAGAATTGAATTAGATCGAAGATAAGTAATGTTCACTATTTTAAATAGGCTACCTGTCCGTATAGTATTATGTATAGACAGGTTCAGAAAACACTAGTTCCACCCTACCTGTCCGTATAGTATTATGTATAGACAGGTTCAGAAAACACTAGTTCCACCCTACCTGTCCGTATAGTATTATGTATAGACAGGTTCAGAAAACACTAGTTCCACCCTACCTGTCCGTATAGTATTATGTATAGACAGGTTCAGAAAACACTAGTTCCACCCTACCTGTCCGTATAGTATTATGTATAGACAGGTTCAGAAAACACTAGTTCCACCCTACCTGTCCGTATAGTATTATGTATAGACAGGTTCAGAAAACACTAGTTCCACCCTACCTGTCCGTATAGTATTATGTATAGACAGGTTCAGAAAACACTAGTTCCACCCTACCTGTCCGTATAGTATTATGTATAGACAGGTTCAGAAAACACTAGTTCCACCCTACCTGTCCGTATAGTATTATGTATAGACAGGTTCAGAAAACACTAGTTCCACCCTACCTGTCCGTATAGTATTATGTATAGACAGGTTCAGAAAACACTAGTTCCACCCTACCTGTCCGTATAGTATTATGTATAGACAGGTTCAGAAAACACTAGTTCCACCCTACCTGTCCGTATAGTATTATGTATAGACAGGTTCAGAAAACACTAGTTCCACCCTACCTGTCCGTATAGTATTATGTATAGACAGGTTCAGAAAACACTAGTTCCACCCTACCTGTCCGTATAGTATTATGTATAGACAGGTTCAGAAAACACTAGTTCCACCCTACCTGTCCGTATAGTATTATGTATAGACAGGTTCAGAAAACACTAGTTCCACCCTACCTGTCCGTATAGTATTATGTATAGACAGGTTCAGAAAACACTAGTTCCACCCTACCTGTCCGTATAGTATTATGTATAGACAGGTTCAGAAAACACTAGTTCCACCCTACCTGTCCGTATAGTATTATATATAGACAGGTTCAGAAAACACTAGTTCCATCCTACCTGTCCGTATAGTATTATATATAGACAGGTTCAGAAAACACTAGTTCCATCCTACCTGTTCGTATAGTATTATATATAGACAGGTTCAGGAAACACTAGTTCCATCCTACCTGTCCTAGTTACTTGGTGTTGGGAGATGATATAATCATTTATATGGCTCTAGTTCCGTATTAAGTAGAGGCCGTTTTAATGTGCTCCAAACCTGGGTGTAAAACCCTGATATCATAATTTTTTGGCAAGCCGGAAAAAAGAATACTCTCTGCATTCCTTCCCGTTCTAGCAGCTTAGTGTAATTGTTATATTATGTGATCTTGTATCCCAATATTACTTTTACGGTTTTGTAAAGTATTAGGTATCATCATAATTTTAGTTTAAGTTTATACCAAATAATTAACTATCTAACCTACCTCAATCTTAAACGCCTAGTTAGAGAAAAGTATGAACTATCAGCAAGTATTTAATTTATATGCACACAAATATATACAGATATATACACTCTGTATATTTATAACACACACACACACACAAACACACACACAAACACACACACATATATATATATGAAGAGAGAGAGAGAGAGAATATATATACACCCTGTGTATAAGTATATAGATGAAATACTAAGAGACACATAAACGTTTAAACAACATTTTGATGTGAATATAAAATTTGTTTTATACAGAGTTGACCTTTAGTCCAGGATATTTGGTGCATACACGGTTATTAGAGAAATACTCTAAATCCTCATAGCATTACATAAGGCAGTAGTATTGGGTAGTTAGCCAATCCTTCTAAAAAGTACCAAAACTTAGGAATCAAATGGTATCCACAGTTCATACGTTTATTCGCTGTCTATATGAGAAGGCTAACAGTACACAACATAAAATATGATGAAAATAAAGTTGACAGGGATTATATTGACACATCCAAAACGGGGACTATGTTTCAATACTATCTATATGAGATAGCTTAGCATGACAACCTTAAGGGTCCAAGATAAACAATGTTGAAACATACTACGCAACCCATTAACATAGCCACGAAGTGATAAAATAAGCCCAACAGAGACAATAAATTTAAATTCTTTATTTATAAGAAAGAGGAGAGAGGTGACCTTAACTGTCCTACCTAAATTAAATGGATAATCTCAGCATAGCCAACATTAATAGCTAAGTAGTTTGAGCCAAGCCTAGATAGCCACTTCAAACACACGCAGTCTATTTAGAAGGGTAAAAAAAAACAACTAAGTATTATCAAGATATCGATAGCAATAATAATTAAACATAAAATAATAATTTAATCACGAACTCGATGAGTTCTATTTAATATAAAACTAACGTAGAAAGACGTGGTGGTATCAAATAAAATAAATAAAAGGCTACCCAAATAGTACTTTAACTATAAAGGCAAGTTAATGAAAACAAATCATGCACAAGGCTACAATATATTATACTGGAAGAGTTGGAACTACTATAATATATTACTTTAACTGACCTCAGCAAGATGACAAAATCACCCTATGCTAAGCAAATAATAAACTAAACTTAGCCTGGTAAATGATCGACTCTCCCAGTGGTTAAAATACACAAAATCATCTAGTTAGTTCCCTAATACATATTTTCAATTTAATATTAAAGTGCAACCAGAGACGAGCTTATTTGACTTTTTACAATCGTAGACCAAATGATCAACCAGTTCTCGGTCCTCAAAGTACCAGTTAACGCTATGTTTGACGAGTCGTCGATGATGACTTCACTGCTTGACGAATATATCGATAAAGTCGCGTGCGCAGGGTCGAACTTGAGCTATATAGACGTGTCTCTATGATGGAACATGGATTGAGGACACTCATTACGGTCTTCTCCACAAATAAAACTCATCGTTGGCTGGACCGATCAAACACCTCTTTTACTTACGTTGAGAACAGCGGCTTTTATAATGTTAGAAGCTGCCATGGGTCAGATACAGATACGGGCAGTCACGTAGGCCATTCGAGGCTGATGAACTGCATCACCATTGTCTAGGACGGGGTTCAACTAATTCATCCTACGGAACCCTCTAAAAGCTACGAGGCCAATTGAGGAACCCCTACATTTTCATGTCTCATCCCCAGTCCTTATACAACAAGTTTATGAGCTTTAACTAAGATATATATATTTGAGATGTAAGCTCATACAATAAACTAACTAATACAAAATTAATTTATGTCTTACCTTTATGTTACATAATATTTTGCATGAGAAAAATAATGTAGTATAACTTCAAAATATACTTTTACTTATCCAATTTTTAATACTTTTTTTTAATAGATTTTAATGATTTTTAAAAGTTATTTCATTTGGTTTTCATTACTAAATTGGAAATGCTGCTAATGAAATAGATTTTTAGGAATTCTTAGCATAAAAATTTGGAAGCATTAAAAATGTTTTAACTGCTATTACGCACCGAACCCATAACACCCATTTGCGGAAGCCAGTTTGAAAAGCAATGTAGGAGACGCTTGAATCTGCGCAGAATCCTCCTAGACCACGCAGGCACTGACGGAGGACATACATCAACATGGGAGATACAGCGTCCTACTTTCCCATGGCGACCACCACTGTGGGGCGTTTTACCGGCCGTGGATCATCATCGATTGTTAGGAAAATTAGAAAAGAGTAAAAATAGTGACGAACACGAGGAGCATCATTCAAATGGAGAATTAAGTTTGATAAGTCCCAGAAGGAAGTAAGGGTAATTGGTAGTTGTTGGAAACAAATTACAATCCATTGTACTGACCACAATACACGCTCTAACCACAGAAGTTGGCACTATCTTCGCCAAAAGACTGTGGCTGCTCTATTGTTATGGCTTGATTGCGGACCAGATGCCATGGAGTATTTTTGGAGTTGGGAAATTAGGGAAGATGTGTAGCGTACTAGAGCACGTACTATGGATCCACCTTAGTACACTACAAATAGAGCTATATTTTAAATAACTTTACTAGATATTTCATGAGTTTAAATTGAAAAGCTTTATGTCTTTCTGTTTTATAATGTTTTTTAAAAGTTGAGTTCAAATTTTTGAAATAAAATATACTTAAAAGACTTTAATTTGGAAAAAGTGTATTGAAATTGTCCATCAAATCTAAATAACTATTTTTATTTTAGCCAATCAGGTTTTACATATATTTATTTTTAATACTACTAAAATAACGACCTATTTCTCTATTGTTTTAATGATTTGTTAATATATAGTGAATTACAACTACAATTAAGACACTAATTACAACATGAAAAACAAATTTCACCCAATAGTCACCAGGAAGTGTCTATGTTACAAGATATCTTCTCTTGGTCTACTTGTTTCCTGCCTAATCACACAAATGTCACCCAATAGTCACCAGGAAGTGTCTATGTTACAAGGTATCTTCTCTTGGTCTACTTGTTTCCTGCCTAATCACACAAATGTCACCCAATAGTCACCAGGAAGTGTATATGTTACAAGATATCTTCTCTTGGTCTCCTTGTTTCCTGCCTAGTCTTACAAATGTCACCCAATAATCACCAGGAAGAAGAAGCGTCTATGTTCCAAGAGATCTTCTCTTTGTCTCCTTGTTTCCTGCCTAATCTCACAAATGTCACCCAATAGTCACCAGGAAGTGTATATGTTACAAGGTATCTTCTCTTGGTCTCCTTGTTTCCTGCCTAATCACACAAATGTCACCCAATAGTCACCAGGAAGTGTCTATGTTACAAGATATCTTCTCTTGGTCTCCTTGTTTCCTGCCTAATCACACAAATGTCACCCAATAGTCATCAGGAAGAAGAAGAGTCTATGTTCCAAGAGATCTTCTCTTGGTCTCCTTGTTTCCTGCCTAATCTCACAAATGTCACCCAATAGTCACCAGGAAGTGTCTATATTACAAGATATCTTCTCTTGGTATCCTTGTTTCCTGCCTAATCTCACAAATGTCACCTTATAGACACCAGGAAGAAGAAGAAGTGTCTATGTTCCAAGAGATCTTCTCTTGGTCTCCTTGTTTCCTGCCTAGTCTTACAAATGTCACCCAATAGTCACCAGGAATAAGAAGTGTCTTGGTATCCTTGTGTCCTGCCTAATCTCACAAATGTCACCCAGTAGTCATCAGGAATAAGAAGTCTCTTGGTCTCCTTGTTTCCTGCCTAATCTCACAAATGTCACCCAATAGTCACCAGGGAGAAGAAGTGTCTATGTTCCAAGAGATCTTGTCTTGGTCTCCTGGTCTCCTGCTTCTAGTATAAGGTCTCACTACCCGCTGAACATACTAGGCTCCCTTGGGGCCGCGCATGCGCAGGAAGGCTGGTATATTCACGACAACCACTTCATGATGACAGCTTCGAGATATTTTTGGTCTTGAACTTTTATTGTGGGGCAAGGTAGTGGGTATACTTCAACAATGAAGTCTCAGGACTTTCATTATTCTATTACTGCTATTTCTACACATCTCGGGACTTACACCTGACCTCCAATAGCCTGGCAACCAGGATATCCTTTATTCACAAATAAAACTAATCTAGAATCTTCCAGAAGAAATTATTCAAATGCATATTCACTATAATAATATTGATAATATGCTTTACCTTTTTAAAATAGTGGAGGAGTTAAAGTTCTTTAATAAGAAACAATCTCTAAAAGTATTCTTCCAAATTATCTGATGATCTCAGATTGTTGATAATAATAGTAAAAACAGTTTAATAATAATATTGCTGGTCTGGGTTACATCACTCCTTTGTGTAAAGAATAGCCAGTACTAATGTACCGTTGCTCAGGGGACGCCCGAATGTGCATGTCCCGATGAGATGAATTGATGGCAGGGGCACCGGAAGATATTTTAAGTGAGTGTCTCAACTGGGAGGGTGTATGGAGTTCCTGACCTGGATGACTTTTGAAACTATTTGAAGCAGGTTTATTTTTAACATATAGAACATTTTTTTATGTATTTCTTTGTCATTAAATAATGTAACAATATAGTAGTAGCTTGTGTGGAGAAGAATGTGCTAGCTTTTTTTCGGTCAACAATTAAAATTAATGGGTAGGCCCCGTCTATATTTTTATTTTATAGTTAATGGTACTATTCAGTGGTACTGTATTTGGACAAAAGGGGAATCGGAAGCCCTCCTCCAAAAAATTTCTGAAACTTGGATGCCCTTAGAAGCTATTTAGAGTGGTCGACACTTAGAAAAAAATTACGACATTTATACTCTTCTAGAAGTTATTTGGAGTAGTTCTCACCCATAAAATTTTTTTATATTTGGAATATTCTAAAAGCTAATTAAAGTGTTCCTCACCTGGAACAATTCTGAAAATTTATTACCTGAAGTTGCTATTTAAAGTGATCTTCCTCTAAAAAAGTTTTGAAAATTACATGCCTCTATAAACTTTCTAAAGTGGTTGTTTAGTGGCAACTTTTTAAAAATATGATGCCTCTAAAAGATATTTTGATTTTTTTTAAATTGTAGTTAGACTTTAGTGCACACAACAAAATAAATATTTATTATATTTATGGAGATGCAATGGGTCTTATTGAATGCCAGTACTAACCACAACTTACAAAAAGGATGCTGTAAGTGGAGGGCATAAAACACCTGAGAGGAAATCATTTACTTATCAAAATGTCTCCTTATGATATTTAATCGATGAAAAAAACCTCTCAAATACTGAAAGAATGTTCGTTTGAAAGTTTTAAGTAAAAACACAATTATTTATAGTTTGCATTGCAAGACAGTTATTAGTAGTACAAAAAACAACCCATTACAAGGCTTTTGTTGTAATCACATTTTGAATTTATCCTGAGCCTCTTGACAGATACTTTACACACTATAATGTAATTTAAGGCTAATGATTAAATATTAGCCCTACATTCTGGTGTCCTTTCATTTTGAAATATATCATCCAGGTTAACGGCTGATTAAAATTTAAAACCCAGCTGATTTCTGCTGATAACATATATTTATTTTACACACTTTGAAATAGTGCTGATAAGACCTACACTTTAACATTCTTTTACTTCCTCAGGTTTTGCAGGCCAAAGAATATTTACTTTCCCAGTATTTTATAATAAAATCTATTGGCCTGCATTCATAATCTCCTAATTTTCATTGCCTTATATTAAATTATTTGCAGAAAGATCATCAAGAAATCACATTAATTGGGGATAAAACTAATAGTTAGGACTTGGTACCTAATGATCTCTACACACAAATTATTGCAAGAAAAATTAAAAACTTCAATGCCATTTTATAATTTATCTGACTTCTCCTTGACATTTTATGTCACACCCAATTAATTCCTTCTTGCGGGCTTTTTCTATTTTCCATGTAGACTCCATCTACCCTGAACGGTAGGTTAGTTTCAAGAGCGTAGGGAGAAATTAATCTTGGGATAGTTCCAGATTGTATGTTTATGACATGATGTTAGGACTTCTGAGATATAAGAAAATTATTTTAAAAGGTGGTGGTGGTGGAACCTTATTTGTGTGATGGGCGGAAGGGTATATATCAATATTTATTTTTGTAATGTTTCTCCCTCCATGTTAATGTTTAAAATTAGATATCCTAAAAATATGTTTTATGCATTCTTCCTCCTTCCAGTTAATATTTGAAAATTGTATGCCCTAGAACTTATTTGGAGTGGCCCTCAAAAATTGAGAGTTTTTGAAAATTATACTGATTTAAGAGAAATTTAAAGTATAACTCTCCCTATTATTTTTTTTTTATTTGTAAAATCCTAGAGGTTATTTGGAGTATTCCCACACCAGGAGTTTTGATTTCATAAACAAATATTTAGAGGGATCCTCACCTATCTTTACTATCAAAGTTAGATTCCTCTAGAAGCTATTTGAAGTGGTTTTCCCTCGACACATTTTTGAAAAAGTAAATGCTTTTAGATGATATACTACCATCTCTGAAGATCAGATTGCAGAGTCAATCTAAGATAATAGTTTCAAAAACATTCTTTTGGGATAAACATTAGAAACTTCAGAAATGTCCATGGTGATGTGAGGGTTTTAAACCCTATAGCCCTCCCCTCGCTACGACCATTTTATATCTCTATCGTATAAGCTACGCCATAGTTGAATCATGCAAGGTAAGACTTTCAGAATATTATTATTATTAGCACCGCGTCTTACTACCCGTTCGGGTTATACGCACTTACGCTAATGTGTAATGGTAGGGTGATTGCGAGATGAAATGAAGGACCTACAGTTTAACGTGGAATCCGAACCACGGTGGCGACCTGGCATTCCACACATTCACAAGATGTCTTGTCAGAGGTGAAGGAAGGGTTTGGAAATCAGATAAATCTGTGCCGGGACCGAGGATCGAACCCCGGCCGCCAGCACAGAAATCTGACACCTTACCCCTAGACCACCAGGTCACCCCTTTCAGAATAAACTAAGTGTACGTGTCAACCCTGTAAAGGCTAATATCGTCCAGGACAACTTAATGGACCTTTAAATTAGGGTTGAATAAATATTTAGTATTTTTCTTACAAACCATGCATATACCTCAAATATATTATCATAAAAATATTGAACTTATGTTTAAAAATAATAAAATATTTTATTCAAAAAGAAAGCGTATTAATTTTATTGATTATATGTTTAATTTCTTATTATTGATGGACGTTTTTTTTGTGATTTTAAAAATAAAATTTGAATTGTGATTGAAAATCTACCTCGTGTTAAAATTAAACTTACAATTCATCTGTGAATGTTTCCAATTTGTTCTTATCTGTGGCAAAAATGACAACAAGTACTGCCCTTTGGCTTTAATATTCAGGTATTGTTTATATTTAAGGCAATCACAACTAGGCCTAATGTTAGTTATTATGTTTTTGTTAAAGAGTTTATTCTAATGTGAGAAAAATAAACTGCAAAATTAGGTCACTTCAATTTTCTATTTAATTAATTGTAAATTTATTTCTTTATTACCTAAAATTACCAAAGTAATGGTAACAGATGTATGTTTTATACATTCATTGGTTTTGAATTTACTTGGGAAATATTGTAGGGATTAAGATAGATTCAAGCCGCCCCCCTCCCCTCCTTGCTTCAGCCTGAGTGATGGTGATAATGAGTATGAGGGTGTGGAACCTGTGGAAACTCTGAAACTTAATTTAAGTCTAACTAAACAAACCATGGTAACCGTTGGGGTAATTCCTCTTTCAAGAAAAATACCCATGGTACCAGCCGGGAATCCAACTGGCTGCCCCCAGGTTCGTAGTCAAGTGCACTGAACACTATACTATGGGCAGGTTATAGTAAAATATACATGTAAATGTATGATAGCTCATTTAAAATAATAGCTATTATAGTGAGTTTTTCTTTTATCTTTTATTAGTATTATTTTTAAGTAAGCAGGTTATTGTAGTAATTATTTAATTTGGGATGTATTATTTTATTCTTTATAGTATAAACTTGGTAGGAAACTAATCTTTCAGGATAAAAAACAAAGAACAGTTTAGATTGAGTGAAAGTTTGATGACCTATAAATCTCTATTAGTAATAATTACTGACCCAAGTTCCAATTTGTACAGGATTTGAGTTATTCTCTCGGATAGAGATTATAATATTCTACTATAAACAACATATACACGAGAGACAGGAAATTTGTTAGAAGTAGCCTATCATAGGAATCCTTAGCTGAATGGTGTGAATCTTGGACTCAAGATAATCTCAACTGAATTCATTGGGCTTATATATATATATAAACAATTCGATTGTGA
Source organism: Timema monikensis (assembly GCA_902151445.1). Lineage (NCBI taxonomy): Eukaryota > Metazoa > Arthropoda > Insecta > Phasmatodea > Timematidae > Timema > Timema monikensis. The sequence continues at coordinate 56,353 of CABFVZ010003585.1, forward strand.
GATTTCATTTTAGGTTATTTCTTATGCCATTCATTAAAATTTATAACTATTATTCTGTTCCATTTGGTTGTTTATCCTTATGGATCAAGTCTTTAGCCAGAGGGGGTTATAGGGTTGGTTGGGGTTTTAACCTGCTTCCCCCAAAAGTTGATGGTATTAACAAAAAAAAGAAAAGTATTTATTAGTAAAGCAACAAAACTGTGCAGATAAGGACCAAATATTGACAAAGAAAATAGGAAGTAGGCCTATTAGTTAGTGTGGGGGGGAAGTTAGGAAAAAACAAAACACTGGAAACTATTCGTATTGTTGTTCCGAGAACACATCGCAAATGAGTCGGCATACAAATAAGAATCATAAGGCATGAATAGAATAAGTAGTGGGGTCAAGTTATCAAACCCCAACTAGTTGAAGTTAGGGAATCTATAAATAGTTGCTGTTCGGGAACATCCTGTTTGGAGATAAGTGCATTTTATAAATGGGAATGCTTTTAGTTTTGTGGGTTTATTGTGTATAGACTAGTGTTAAATAGTTTCTGTGTAGCTTAAACTGGTTTACTTGTCTCGAATGCTAAAATGTTTTGATTTCTAAGTTAACACTGTGATTTCCAGAATAAGAGCAAAACAATTTTGTCTACTTTAGTTCTTGCTAGGAAGACGCTTTTAGAAAATATAAGCAAGTTGGTTTGCAGTACAAAGTTATAACATTTTATTAGAGGATTAGTGTCAAATGAATATTACTGCTGTAAATAGCACGATTTTACATACGAATACCTATTTGAAAGTGGTTTCAAGTAATTTTTTTACCAGTTAAAAAATTGTCCTTCAATATGAATCTGATTTCTGACTTTAGCTAAGGTCGTCAGATTAGCAGGCTACTAATCAAGGCACAAACAGTACCAACCTCTTTCACCCCAGTTCTGATCCCTGACCACTATGGGCCAGATTCTTAGTCTTGACTTAGTGCACCCCAATTGCGGCTCTATACCAAATACAAGATTACACCTACCTTGACTCGAACGGACTGGGCATGGGAGACTTGCCTGGCCTAGGTACGTGTCATCCTGTGTTTGGTATCAAGACGTCGAGACGAACTTGAGACGCACTAAGTCAGACTATGAATCTGGGGGTGTATTCCTGAGTACAGTCATTGTCAACTCAAATGGTTTCTCTCATTTAACTTTGCAGAGAAAACCACTTGAGATGGTCAAGAAAGCACTCATTGGCCCTAAGTCACTCTAAACCAGGGCTGTTCAACTATTAGTTGGATAGGGGCCTCATTTAACATACATAGACAGTGCGTGGGCCACACACGTGGAAATCAGACCTATACAATGTCAACTTTTTTTTGTTGATATTCTTAAATTGAAAATCCATTGATTTTTTACTAATAAATTTTGTTAAATTTGAGATTAATTGCTTTGACTATTTTAATATAATATAATCTAATTCATATTTTGTAATTATTTTAATAATTTATATAACCGAGGACCTAAGTGAAAACTTATATGGATATTTAAAACAAGTTATGAGCATAGAAACATTCAATCAAGAGTAATTTTAATTCTTAGGTGGTGGGTGACCTGGCGGTCTAGGGGTAAGGTGTTAGACTTCTGTGCTGGTGGCCGGGGTTCAATCCTCGGTCATGACACAGATTTATCTGATTACCAAACCCTTCCTTCACCTCTGACAAGACATCTTGTGAATGTGAGGAATACCAGGCCTCCACCGTGGCTCGGATTCCACGTTAAACTGTAGGTCCTCCATTTCATCTCACAATCACCCTACCATTACACATTAGCGTAAGTGCGTATAACCCGAACGGGTAGTAAGACGCGGTGCTAATAATAATAATAATAATAATAATAATAATAATAATAATAATAATAATAATAATAATAATTATTATTATTATTATTATTCTTAGGTGCAGGCTTATTTTCAATTTTCGGATAAATTAAACAGACCAATGTTTCATGTTGGGCCTATAGACTTATAACTAATTTATTACATCAAAGTAATAAGCGTATTATAATAATGGATGTAATGTACAGTACTGTATGTTATAGGAAATATCACTTTTAATAAATTCTACACCATTTAAGTCTGATCCTGTATAACGTTATATATATTTTTAATATGTTCTAAGGCGTAGCGGGCCACAAAATATACTGCTGAGGGCTGCATGCGGCCTGCGGGCCACCAGTTGGACAAGACTGCTCTAAACGATTCAAATGTTTCCACAACCTTGAGGATTTCCAGAAATAGTTTCATTCACGTGCTCTTCTTTTATTGGTTTCATTAATACTTGGAGTCAGTTAACTGTTCAGAACTATATTTGTTAAGAGCCCTTTCAAAAAGGGAGTAAGCAAATTTGATCAACATTGAATTTATTTGGTCCGACATAAAAACTGCAAATCAAAATAGAAGTACTTTCCCATTAATTGTGTTTTTTTTCCTGTTGGAGCCAATAAGATTAATTTACAGTAAAAATTGTACAAACTGTAGATCTAACTAATTTTTTATAATAATAATAATAATAATAAATGTAAAGGTAACAGTTATGTTTTATATCGACCAGTGTGTGATAATTAACGATCATTATTGTGTTTATTCAATAGTGAGTTAAATACTGCTTTTGTTAAACATTTTCCTGAATTAAAACTTGATGGGGGAAATACTGGGTGGGGTAAAATCAATTAGACGATTGATAACTTGAAAATTAACAATTTAATTGAAAAGTAAATGTTCACTAGCTAAATAAGGAAAACCTCAGCTAGTTGTTCATCACCTTCCTCAGAATATATTATCTAATTGTTTCAACACACACTGTATTATAAACTATGTTGTCTATTAAGAGGTTTGATGAATTATTACAGTGTTTGTCATAAAAAGTTAGAAAGTGTGGTACAAAATATGAAACTTTGTTTCACAGAGTTGTTCACTCTAATTGTATATCACAAACAACCTTTCATTTGTGAAATAGCTTGAAGTATATATCCGGTATCCATTGGCACATGGTCAAAATGTCAAGCACATTTAGGTTAGTTAGCTGGTCTTAAGGTCAGGGTTAGAACACTAGCTAGGTGCACTGAGCTCTTTTTATAAATTGCTTCCTTCTTTTCTAGAGTTTAATTGGGTACTCAATATTTTTGTGATAGACAAATAGGAACATTTATCGTGGTATTATCGATAAACCTGATAAGACAATAATTATGCCTTTGTCTGTACACTTACCAGTGATGGTAGCTCAGTATATGTTGGTAAATAGGATTATGTAACCAAATATTAGGTTTACAGCTATGTTGTGTTTGAAGCTTGGGCTATATTTTTTTAACAACAAATTTTCTTAAATTATTTATTTAAAGTTATTATACTATTTTTTTATGTATAGGTCTACTAAATGTTTTATTTCTCTTTGTTTTACACGTGTGTTTATAAGTTTCAAATTTTTGGTATTTTCTAAATAATTTTAAAATATTAAGAACTTGTTTCTCAAATACTAAAAATAATTTCAATTATGAAAAAAATATTTTCTAAGTTCGATACTAAACCTAAATAAATATTTTTATATTAAACTATAAGTTTGTCATAGCAATAGTTTAATAATACTATTGCATTCATGGTGTATTCTATATCTTTGGTATTTTACTATTCTGTCAATTTTTAGCAAATAAAAATAAAGATAATTTAGTCCAACCACTAATTAATATTTGAAAAACCAAAGTTACTGGACCAAATATCCTGAAGAAGTCAAGTTTTTTAAAAAAAAATCAGGTAAGAGTAACTTGAAAGATTTGTCGTCAATGTGCAGAAAATAAAGTTCAAGATATAATAATGAATGAAAAGGAGTAAATGGTGAAGTACTAACAGGTGGAAAGTTAAAAAAAAATATTTACATTTTTATTTAGCTTTTTTTTCAGCAGCTCTTACTACAAGTCCACGCTTCTGTCTATATACCCACACTAATGGGGTAAAGTATAGTGTATATTATTACATATTCTCGTATTTGCGTAGAGGCAGACAAATAAACTATTTAGGGAAATAATACTATCAGTATACCTGGCCGGTATTCAAACAACCATTTCTGACCTCCCTGCCACCATCAAAGAAGACAAGATGAACATAAAGACTCTGTTCAGTTTTCCACCGAAGCGGATTACATTAAATTAAATTATGAACGTAATAAACAGTCTCCAGTTGAACTGATTACAGAGTGATGAGACGAAACACCGCACGCTGACTATATGCCAGGCTCATTTAGCCTTGTTAGCTCATTATGAGGTACAGGTTCTAATACTGGCCTTGTGTGTTGAGGGTGCTGTATTCTTGGTATCATTGGGAACATTGGAGTCTCCCCTAACACACTAATGAAATGATGGCAAAGTGTTTGGTCTGGGAGATAAGTATATCCTTGGATTAATCTAGTTTGTAAGTCGTGTGCTAAAATAATCAGTCGGTTCAAAAAATTCACGCTATAACCTGAAAATAAATAAACAAAAACATTATATATTTTATAATATTTGCCGCATTAGCGTAGCTAAATGATAATAACGCTGCTGGGTAGTAAGACAAGGTGGGAAAGCAGTTAAAACAAATTATCGGCTGTGTGTCACGGTTATTGAAACAAATGTTTAGTTATATCCCACGGGTAATTAAATAAACAAAGGTTGGTTATATATCACGGTTATTGAAACAAATGTTTAGTTATATCTCACGAGTATTTAAATAAACAAAGGTTGGTTATATATCACCGTTATTGAAACAAATGTTTAGTTATAACACACGAGTATTTAAATAAACAAAGGTTGGCTATATATCACGGTTATTGAAACAAATGTTTAGTTATATCTCACGGGTATTTAAATAAACAAAGGTTGGTTATATATCACGGTTATTGAAACAAATGTTTAGTTATATCCCACGGGTATTTAAATAAACAAAGGTTGGTTATATATCACGGTTATTGAAACAAATGTTTAGTTATAACCCACGAGTATTTAAATAAACAAAAGTTAGTTGCATATAATGGTTATTGAAACAAATTTTAGTAATATCTCACAGGTATTTAAATAAACAAATGTTGGTTATATATCACGGTTATTGAAACAAATGTTTAATTATATCACACGGGTATTTAAATAAACAAAGGTTGGTTATAAATCACGGTTATTGAAACAAATGTTTATATATATCCCACAGGTAATTAAATAAACAAAAGTTAGTTATATATCACAGTTATTGAAACAAATGTTTAGTTATATCCCACGGGTATTTAAATAAACAAAGGTTGGTTATATATCACGGTTATTGAAACAAATGTTTAGTTATATCTCACGGGTATTTAAATAAACAAAGGTTGGTTATATATCACGGTTATTGAAACAAATGTTTAGTTATATCTCACGGGTATTTAAATAAACAAAGGTTGGTTATATATCACGGTTATTGAAACAAATGTTTAGTTATATCTCACGGGTATTTAAATAAACAAAGGTTGGTTATATATCACGGTTATTGAAACAAATGTTTAGTTATATCTCACGAGTATTTAAATAAACAAAGGTTGGTTATATATCACGGTTATTGAAACAAATGTTTAGTTATATCTCACGAGTATTTAAATAAACAAAGGTTGGTTATATATCACGGTTATTGAAACAAATGTTTAGTTATATCTCACGAGTATTTAAATAAACAAAGGTTGGTTATATATCACGGTTATTGAAACAAATGTTTAGTTATATCTCACGAGTATTTAAATAAACAAAGGTTGGTTATATATCACGGTTATTGAAACAAATGTTTAGTTATATCTCACGAGTATTTAAATAAACAAAGGTTGGTTATATATCACGGTTATTGAAACAAATGTTTAGTTATATCTCACGAGTATTTAAATAAACAAAGGTTGGTTATATATCACGGTTATTGAAACAAATGTTTAGTTATATCTCACGAGTATTTAAATAAACAAAGGTTGGTTATATATCACGGTTATTGAAACAAATGTTTAGTTATATCTCACGAGTATTTAAATAAACAAAGGTTGGTTATATATCACGGTTATTGAAACAAATGTTTAGTTATATCTCACGAGTATTTAAATAAACAAAGGTTGGTTATATATCACGGTTATTGAAACAAATGTTTAGTTATATCTCACGAGTATTTAAATAAACAAAGGTTGGTTATATATCACGGTTATTGAAACAAATGTTTAGTTATATCTCACGAGTATTTAAATAAACAAAGGTTGGTTATATATCACGGTTATTGAAACAAATGTTTAGTTATATCTCACGGGTATTTAAATAAACAAAAGTTGGTTATATATCACGGTTATTGAAACAAATGTTTAGTTATATCTCACGAGTATTTAAATAAACAAAAGTTGGTTATATATCACGGTTATTGAAACAAATGTTTAGTTATATCTCACGAGTATTTAAATAAACAAAAGTTAGTTATATATCACGGTTATTGAAACAAATGTTTAGTTATATCTCATGGGTATTGAGCTTTTTCCGATGTAAGGTATTATAAATATGTGCCTAAGACCCCGCCCTGCTGAGTCACTCTCTAACTACATCATCTGTGCCGGAGTGTGTGTTGTGTGTGCCTCCACGCGACTGGTCACGTGGGCGAAAGATCGTGTGCGAGCACGTGTTCTCTCTCGAGACTCCGCAACACGAGACCCGCCGCTAGAGACCTTGGCCACACGGCTGAACCTACGACTCGCCGGGAGAATGTTGTTCTCACTGATACCTGGGGTCTGGGAGGCCAACACAAGCCTAGAAGATTCTAGTTCGACCCCAGCTGGGGTTTCAAACTATAAAATACATGTGAGTATGGAATGATTTTCAATCAAACTAATTTCTGGGAAGCCCTTTGAATGATTTTGACTAACGTAATTTTGTTCTAAAATAGGAATTATTGGTGAGATCTTACCCCTACTATACTTGTGTATTCGGCTGAGCGTAGCAGGAAAGTTCTGTTTTAACTTGCCCATTTGGTATGTCATCTGTTTCTATGATCAGATATTTGCTATGCAGCAAGCTGTAAAATGTGTGGACCAATCTTCACAAAATATGGCAGGGACATTCTGAAACTAGGTCAAATGATCCGTGAATATGGTCTCTTAATTTCGCTATCAGTTTGAATATGGCAACCTCTTAGAAAGTTTATCATTTAGTAGCTCCTTTAAAGTGATTTATATTTGAAGCTATATTTGCTCTCCGGTAGTTCACAGAACTACTGGTAGAACTGTCATGTTCACACACACTTGAAAGTGGTTTTAAAGCAAATAAAATATTGAGGAAGGTCCTCAAAAATAAGTATTCAAGAACAAAATTTTGTAAACCAATTACGTGTATAAATGGTAACAAAAATATTAAATATAATGTCAAGACTCACTCATACATTGTTACGTCATTCGACAATCAAGCCTCACTGAAAATTAGAAATACCTTTTGATTTTGGTAGTGATTGTAACAGCCAACACGAACCTACTGGGCTTGAGATTACCTTACCTGTTTGTAAATCCTTTAGAAGGAACTTCCACCTATTTTCCCTTCATTTACCAAGACTCACAATGTGATATTTTAGCTAGTTCCTCTGTAACTTTAGTCTGACTTTGTCGCAGTTGGCCAGTGGTTCCGTGGGTAGAATCTTCAGTCTTTCTTATTTGGTTTACAGTCTACGATAATTGTAACACGGCTGAATGTACTGAGGTGATGTTCTTATTTATAACTGATTAGGAACAACTAGTAGCATGGCTCTTGGAACATCCAACATTGTCAAATTATGAACAACTAGTTGCATATCCCCTGGAGTATCCTACATTAGCAAATAATGAAATAATAGCTAACTAACTTACCTCTGGAACACACAACATTATCAGATTATGAACCACCGGTAGAGTTGCCCTTAGGCTATCAAACAATATTTTGTTCCAAGCCACTGGTAGCCTTCTTACTAGAAATTTTACTTGTTATTATTTGTGGAAGGGATTCGGATCAAAGCTTTATGTAGTGTAGTAGAATGTATGATTTATTTCTTAGCGAACTATGCCAAGTGACAGCCCTGGCTTAGAGTGACTTAGTTATTATGTCTTTAATAATTAATATGTGGTTCTACACTAAATACAAGACAACTCCAACGTAATCTAGAATGGAATGAACCAGTTTCGCATTTGAAACTGTCCCATTACATTCTGGTCTAGGCAGGTGCATCCTGCATTTAGTGTAGTACCACACTTAAGACTCGCTAAGTTTGACTATGAAACTGGCTCTATATACCGGCTAAGCTGCTCTAGTTTAAATTATACTCTTTTCTATATTAATACAGTACAGCCAGTATTATATTGCTCGATAGTAACCTATAAGCTACCAGCACATTTAAATATATTTAAGTTAAGGTGTTCATGAAACAACTGTTGAGTGTATTTGTTACAATATTTAGTAATGTTTAGCTGCATCAATTATTTAGTTACGAAATTTAAGTTGATATTTATTTAAATTGAAAACAACAGTATTTTCAGTTCAAAAGAAAAGCTTATTGATATTTTTTTGCTACGTCACGTATAGACTCTATCCGAGCTGCTCGCATTTGATTACATTAATCGGGAAGAGATAAGAGAGGTTTAATTCTGAGTAAATTTACCCATATACAAGTGGAGATAGTGCTAGAATCTATATTCAAAATTACTCTGAGATCCCTCAACTGTGATTCGAACCCCATCACTCTAAAACCACGAGTCCACCTGTTAGTTCCAGTGTTCCTGAAGTCTGTGAAACGTGAATAGACTATTTTTCTCTCTTTATAAACCAACAAATAAACGCCGCTTGACATGTCACTGGCTGTGCAGATTATTTCACGGATCTTGTTGGAGTACGTAACAAGAAACCTAATTTATAGAAAGGTCAGCACGTACGTCCTATGTTAGAAACGAGTGAACACCTTCACTCAACAACGGAGAGAATTTTTATTAAACGTCTTGTAAAACGTTTCTCATGATGATTAGACGTCCTTCAACAGAATTCCCGTTAAAGTGTGAACTTCCCGAGGGGAATTACAGACCACGCGGCTACGAGAGTACATACCTATAAGCAGACAAGATAGATAAATGCATTTATGGTAATTTTATAGCAAACAGTTTGCACCTTGCTACGACTTTCTCAACCAATATCTTGTGTTGGTATGGCCCAAAGTCACAATATGAATAACAAAGACTTAAATAATAACTTAAAATTGAAATACAAGAAGAGTAAATATAGGCCTAAATAGTTCTTGATATAGGAGATTTTTAATTAAAAGGAATAACAGTTTCCATCTTGGCTAACAAAGTTTTACTGTTTAACATTACTGAATGTTATTTTAAGTTACCCGCCTCGGTGGCGTAGTTGGCTAACGCGCTAATCGTGTTGAGCCCGACTGCTGAGGACGGGGAAATCGAGGTTCGAATCTCGGTCGGGTGAAATGGGGGTGGGTTTTCCTAAATGGTTTTCCACTCTCCCTACACGCAAATGCGGGATCACTTCCTTTAATTAAACCTTCCCAATTCCTAATCCCCTAGCGTAATTAGTACTTAAGCGTATAGCTCGAACGGGTAGTAAGACGAGGTGCTAAATAATAATATTTTAATTTATCTAATACCTAGGAGGGTGATTAGTAAAATTACCAACTATCAAATATTCACACCTTCATAAGTTGTTTTAAGGTATGGAATTATTGACCGGAAGGAACATGTGATCCAGTTCGGTCACCTGAATGTAGACTATTAGTCACTCTAGTGGCAGAGAGCGTTACCCAGGGTGCACCTATGAAAGTTGTACACACATACCAGCAATGAGTGTGATGATAGTGATTATGGAGGTGTGGATCAGTAGGAGTCTTAAACCTACCTTAGGGTAATCTACTAACCCCTGGTGACCGTTGGGGTAAATCCTCTTAATAGAGAAATACCAAAGGTATCAGCCGGGATTCGGCCCCGGGAGGTTCCTAGTCAGATACACTGACCATACGCCATGGGGTCAGATTATCATAAGATGACAGCACGAAAGGAGAGGGTGTTTCCACTACCTAATGAGTAGTGGTGGAAAGAATATATTAAACCCTAGTATCTCATATCTGATCTGTATATTATTTATAATAAATCGCCTGGAAGAAGAGGGAGACCTCACACAGGGGGGACTATGCCCAGTTCTTGAGCTCTTGAGTCGGACTCAAATCTGTTAATCATTCAAACCCTCCCCCATATCGGTGTCAAATTTGACATCAAACTTATTTGTACTGCATCTGTTCCTATCTGGAGCATCGTACTGTCTAACTGTACGTCCCATTCCTCCTAAACTATCATCACAATCCAATATGTATAATTTAAGCACAATACAAGCTTTACCATCTAAGTTTATGTACACCTTACTTCACAGCATGAACATCTTACTTATTCCAAGTTTAACTAACAAAAGTTTCACAATTCAAGCCTCGTGATACCAATTATACAAGCCAAAAGTAACGTTAAAGTATGCATAGTCAGAAATAATCATTTTAAATATCACAAACAAGGCCTCGTAAGACCATTTCAGAAGTTGAGCTTAACCAAGGGAGATTGATAATTAATTATTCATACCTCAAAATCTCATAATTTATATTCATAAGTCAAACTACAAAATACGTGATTTACACAATTATCTTCAGAAGATGTGTGGTCGAAAAGGACATGAAAGGATGTCAAATGAATTTAAGGAAGATTGAAAACAATCAGTTTATTCAGGGTGATTTTCAACACCAGCTTAATAGGAAGCATAACATTTTGATAACGCAACTCATATAACAAATACTCACAGATTAATTTTAAATTAAGAGGAAAACATTATCAAAATAAATTGAAGCAAATGTTAAATAATTGTATTTACTGGTATTAAGACCCAAATATTTCCCAACCTTGGCTTGAACAAAGGTAACACAGCTTTAAATATTCTAATGACTAAGACATTATTATTATTATTATTATTATTATTATTAGCACTGCTTCTTACTATCCGTTCGGGCTATACGCACTTACGCTAATGTGTAATGGTAGTATGATTGTAAGATGAAATGGAGGACCTACAGTTTAACGTGTGATCCAAACCACGGTGGAGACCTGGCATTCCACACATTTACAAGATGTGATTAATAATACACGTCTTGTCAGAGATAAAGATAGGGTTTCGCAATCAGATAAATCTGTGCCGGGACCGAGGATTGAGCCCCGGACACCCAGCACAGAAGTCTGACACGTCCTTACCCCTATACCACCAGGTCACCCGACTAATACTGTATTGCCAACTAAAGACAAAGCATTTCAATCCATATTTCAAAACTAGTTTTTCTTTTACTGCGCGCAAAAGTAAAGCATTGAGCCTATTTAAGAATGCACACAAAATAGCAAGTTCATTTGGAATAAGGTTTTAGTTGAAAACTGAGTGAATTCCACTTCAAGAAGGTGATTGAAAATAACTTTAATCCTCTTATTAGAAATGCATTTTATTTATAAAAAAAATACCACCAAAGGATGACATCAATGTCAAAAGCTGGAAAATGCCTTTTTTGGTTTATTAAAACTCATCAACTTCTATTGTAGTAAGAAAAGGAAAATGTATTTTTTTATACCCATAGCTTCATTTGCAGCCTTGTTACATGACTATCAGATTCATAGCACAAATTTTTTTTAATAAACAGAAAAAAAATATTGGAAACATATCTTAAATATGTAACCTACGAATAATAATATATTGTAGAGCTAAAAAAGTCTTAATTTCACATTACGTAACCTTGTGATTTAATAGGGGATATTTGTTGTTGATATTTTAAATGCATTAGACACTCACAATTACACATTAAGATATATTCTAACTTGACTCCTTTCTTTTTTCAAATATTCTCTCATCTGCGTTGATGAATAATGGTCCATGTTCACTTGTTTGCATTTCTGCAGTGTTTGTTTACTTCATTTTTGTGTCCCGTAATAAAATAGTCTCTGACATTTAACACTAAGGTTTGAAAATAACTGTCCTCTCCTTGTTACCAAGCTTTTGTCCTTGTTGAGGATCTTTCTTAATATTTTCCTTGCTATTAAAACAACTTTAATGTATTTCTTGAGATTTTATTAATAAATAATTAAGCCCTTAGTAATTATATACTTCAATAAAGTAACAGACATATTAAAGAAGGTCTAAAAAAGGGGTTGTTGTGGAACATAAGTTATATTAACAAGAGATCGATGATAATTTCCTAGCAAAGAATGTATTTTAAGTGTTGTAAATAATTCAAACTCGTTAGTTATCACGTGCCAACCAATCTACAAAGTATCACAAAGCATCAAATTCTTAAATTGGTGTTTGTCTAATAAAAAATATCATAAAGTTGTATTTGTAGTCAATCAGAATCCAACCTAGGGCTTCCAAGTCATTCTACCAGTTCCTCTGTTCTGACATCCCAGGCGTTGGTAAAATGTCGATCTCACGGCAATGTTTAATCACTGGCGCAAGAAAACCACATCGCCATGAAAAGGCAAGATTACATTGTATTATTCCACTGTGGTGCAGCTCTAAAGATAGGGCCATAGTGTAATTCGTCAAGGTAAGACACCTTTCAGAATAAACAGAGCATACATCTTATTTAATTTATATATTTTCCGTAAAGGTAAGGGACATAAATATTTGAGGAAATGCTGAATTTAAGGAATAAATATTAGATGCACCATATATAAAAATTAAAGAATAAAATAGATTCGAAAAACGAAAGGTGATTGCGGGACCTTTGATAAATGTAAGAGCCGATCGGGGCCCAGGGTCCTGCTATACGAGTATTTTGTGGCCGTGTGGTCTAACGCATTATTCAAGCAGTAGATTAGACTGCCGATTACAGGGAGATCAAGGTCAGGTGTATTGAGGGTGGTTTTACACTCTCCTTCAACACAAATGCTGATATATTTCTCCTAAATATTACCTTCCTAATCCCTAAAACCATTAGTGGTAGTATTATATAAGTGTATAGCTTGAACGGGTAGTAAGACGTGGTGCTAATAATAATAATATAACTATGTATGTGTAATGTTGACATGTGAGTCTCCAACATTACCCCAGTGTGTGCTGTGCCAACTGTAGACGAAGGAACGGTCTATGGAGGAGTAATCGTGCGGAAAGTGGACCTGCTCCCGGTAATATGATCCGGTTGCTGCCACTAGGTGTGAGCTTCAGCTGACCCCAAACATAAACCATTCTTTTGACCGGACAATTGGAGCAGTCATTTGAGACGTGATCTGTGGTCAGGTGAAAAGAGATTAGGTTTTGTGAAACTGGGCCACGAATTCAAAAAATAGAGTTCAACATAGCAATAAGAAACGAAGGAATAAAGTGTATCATAAAACTTGTTCTTTAAAGAGAAGGTGGAGCTCATTTAAAATGTTATGGGCTCGTTGGTTTATTGTCTCTCTAGTTCTTAAACACACAATAATGCACTACAAGTTGGGAGTTTAAAACCCATTGTAGTTGAGTTTATTCCTTGCACGCTTCTGAGACATGGAGATTATCTTTCTAATGATTTCAGCAATCTCAGGTTAAAATCCTTCTTTCCACATCGTATTTATAACTCACGTAACGTTCTTATGTCTGTTGCTTTACTCCTGTCAGCCAACCCTATCCAGAACTATTCTAGCATTGATGATTAATGTTATCATGGATTAATAGAAACAAAAAGGAAAGTTTGAAACCTAATTTTTAGTTTTTTAACAGAACCGTATTTCCTATTACAGTAAGGTATTACATTTATTTATTTGGCAATCCGCACATTATTTATTTCTTTTGTTGACCTTAAATTGTTATGGTTGGTAATAAAATGACCCCTGGGTATTAACCACCCACAAAATCTGATTTCGTTTAATTTTGAAATAGTTGCTAAAGTGAGAAAGTCAAGACCGTAATTTTAATCGAAATCGGCCCTAAGGTTAGGTAGACCCACACAAGAGTTATTTTCACAAACAATGAAGGGACTAGGATATAAGGATGTCATACAAAATATATATATATTTGCAACACAAGAGTTATTTTCACAAACAATGAAGGGACTAGGATATAAGGATGTCATACAATATATATATATATTTGCAACACAAGAGTTATTTTCACAAACAATGAAGGGACTAGGATATAAGGATGTCATACAATATAT
>CABFVZ010003586.1:0-13862 GCA_902151445.1 Timema monikensis
AGGTTAAGTTGGTCAATCTGGACTGAACTTACTAGAGTAGTCATAGCAGGAAGTGATGGAAAACATATTCCGTTCTAAGACTTTATCTTTGTGCTTTTGGTGTTAGCACGTGCGCGAGTTATGTGGTTCACGTACAATAATAAATATGTGTATATGTAAGGACACAACATAAACCAATTGGTATATGGGAATTTTAATAATATTCTCATGTCTTTTAAGGTTTTTACAGTAAATTCTGAAAAACTACTGTGATTGTCCAAGTAATTTACGAGAAACGGTGGGTTATGTTTTATGATGTTCAAGTATTTGATCGCGGTAACCATGAAGCCGCTTGGATTTTCACTGAAAGAATTCACGAAGTCTTCTCGAGTCACGCCACCATACCCCACGTCTTCCACACAAGGTGTATCGGTGTATGTCTAACAATCGATTAGTTCACCATTCAAGCTAAGCTCACCTCAGTTGGTTCAACCATGGTGAAAATATACCTGACTAAATGGCTAAATAATAAATCCTTCCATATTTTTTAATTATCTATTACTAAACTTCACAATACTTCACACAAACTTATCTTCAGCAGGCAGTCAAATCTCAAATTGCCGTTGTTTATACTACTTTCTCAAACTTAAAGTTGAGAGAAGTTTGGGGTAGAAAGCTGCCCCTCTCCCCTATCTTATCCTTATACGATCTCTCCCTCTCAGCCCCTCAGATCTCTTTGTCGACTCATTTGCTACGTTCACTTGGGACTAACGACCGGCCCCGTGGTATAGTGGTCAGTGCACCTGGTTATGAGCCTGGGGGTCTCGAGTTTTGATTCCTGGCAGGTACCTTCGGTATTTTTCTCGAAAGGGGAATTTCTTCAAGGGTTACCTGGGTAATCAAGTTTAAGAGTTTCACCATCTTAATCAGGCTTAAGAATGTTTACTGTTACCATAGCCATATATTCACTATCACTATCACCTCATCTCAACCGGACATGGAAATCACCTCAACGGAAATAATTTATGTTTAGTACATTCGGGCGCCCCCTGGACAACGGTACATTAGTACTGGCTAATATTTCCACTATTGGGTTATGAATAATGTAGGCCAGACGCGCAATAATATTATCTTATTACTCGGAACTAATATTAGAATGGTTTCAAGTTGAAAGGTTTTGACATTTTTTAATCTCAAAAACAATAAACCTACCCTATTTCACCACTCTTCCCACGCTCACTAATATTTCTTATTTCCTTAGTCAATATTGTATTCTAGTCTACCCAGTTTTGTTGTCTAACATACAAAATTAGGGGGGGTAAATAAAGCATTATTGGTTTTTTACACACCAATTTTAATATTTTGTTTTATGGAGTGACTCTTTAACTAGTGTTATGCCATTAATTTTGATAAAAGTAATGATTAATATTTTTTAAACTGCAAACATGATAATAAATGACTTTATAAATAAAAAAAATTCTATAACCCCTAAGTTGGCAAATTAAGACCACACTAATAAAATATGTGAGTGGAAAATATGTAATATTGAAAGAATACTGGCTTTTGAAAGTAACACATTAATCCTAATTCAGATGATTAATATTTTAAATAATAATTAGGTTATATATATATATAAAAAACCTATGTTATATTTTTAACATCACACACAATGTTAACATAATATTATGGCGATCGGCCACACACGTCATATATCGAGTGATTACGAGAGTATCCGAGCATTTACGATTGATTTAACAAACAATGGGTTATTTTCGCTATGGCTATAACAGAGGGCTTGAATACGTACTTGTTTAGACTTTAGGCTAGAGGAAGAAACCAAATGTCAATAGTTATGTCAGTGAAAATAATAGTGTTTTCGATGAATTATTAAATAAAATATGGGTGATGAAAAAAGTCATATGTATTCAGAAACGTACGGTTCTATCAATACACAAGAAAATAAAGATAATAAAAGTGCCACTATAATTTCTCGTCTCTGCAAAGAAATTGAAGATTTAAAGCGTGAATTAGATCTTGTTGTGACTGAACGAGATATGTTATTATGTGAAGTTAGTAAATTGAAGTTTGAAATGGAGATTAGTAATTTAAAAAGGCTTCAGGATCGACAGTAAGTATCAATTTTGATAATAGAACAGTTCTATACTAACAGCTAGTATAGAGTAAGTTAGCCTAAATGTTTTACAAACCAAGATTAGATAAAAGGCCTAGTTGCTTTCGTTTGAGGTTGTCAGAACAAAAACTTTCATATCATTTAGGCTATTTTAAGAGAGTTGAAAATTTTTCGCGATGTGGATAGGAATACATAATCGTTACTAGTCTTTATTTGATTTAAAATAAATTTACTAGTTCATACTATACATAATGTGTTTTAATTGTTAATCTTATGAGACATTATCTATTTTCATAGAGTACTACTATGGGATAAAAGCACTTAAGTTCTATACTAAAATAATCGTAAGCATTGGGTGCCAGACGAGAATTTTTTTCTTCTCATATAATGATACATTTTATGTGTCTTAACCATCAATAGGCCTTAACAGCCACAAAAGCAAATTTCTTATGATAACAAAATTAATATTGTAAAAAACTCTTATGTTAATTTTATTACTAAGAAAGCTCGCCTAATTCACAGAAGAATGTTAACAATATAACATAAATATTCGAAAGAATTTCATAACATGGCACCATAAGTATTTTAATATGAGATAGTTAACATTCTTACTATTATAGGCTATCCCAATGGAACAAAACCTAACCATTCATGCATTAATAACATATTTACATTCTTTGGTGTCTGCATGGTCTATCGGTCACTCTCGCTATTGACCAGACTGCTGATGACAAGGAGTTAAAGGTTTGAATCTCGGTCGTGTGTACTGAGGGTGGTTTTTCTTAAATGGTTTATGGATACACTTCTTCCAAATTCAACATTCCTCATCCCTAACTCATTAGTGTTTTAGTACATATGTGTATAACCTGAGCAGGTAGTAAGCCGTGGTGTTAAAAAAACATATTTTTCATTAAATTCTGACCTCTTAAAATATGTTGCACCGTATTCACGAACAGATCCTTCACTTACTACTCGTAAAATATTTTAAATACTATAGGCCTAGGCCTATTTCACCTAAATTTTTATTTTAACACGTACATAATGATTAGGTTAAAAACTTTGTTGGGGTATTTTTAATTATGAACAGATAAATAGAATGCGCCAAAAATATATATGTCAAAATTTCTCTGACACAATAGCCTAATTGAGATAGCTTTCCAGTTTTGATCGAAATGTGTGACACTCTACTTAGCCTAGAAGATGTACAACATTTTTTAATCAAAATAATACTTTCCACATAGCCTACAAGAATTATGGAATTCTATATTTGAGTGCTTTGAAAGAAACACTGGGGCAAGAGTATTTTAGCTCATTTTTTTACTGATTATAACAGTTTTTGAATCATTCAAAAGTTACGAACTTTTTCCAGCTGGAAAACACAAAGGTCACAAAAACCGTAAAATTTCAAAATCTTTATAAATAACATATTAATAAATTTATTTATATTGTAGGCCACTTAGATATTTTTTATATGTTTGATGGACTCCTAGGAATGTTACACATGTTTTTGTTCAATTAAAAAAAGTGGTTAATTCTTATTTCCAATGTTTGAAGAAATAGCACTTTGGCTCTTTAAACTTTTCGGAAACACAAAATCACTTCTATATGGTAAAAAAAAAGTTTGTTCTCATTATAACTTAAAAAGTTGTTTTATAACTTAACCTAGACTTATCCTATGAAAACATTATTCTTTTGGCATGTTTTTGGTCTATTATTGATTGTTTAATGAAGCAAATGACACTGAAAAGTGCATTTCTCCTTGTTACATCCTTAACATGGTAAGGACGGCTGGAATGAGAACACTTTATTTATTGTTACTGCTTGAGTGAGAATGGTTTGGTCGGGAACATTGGCTTTCGATAAGATTCTTGATATTTATTTAGGATAGAGCACGATGAGAAGCAGACAATTTATTACGTCACCACACATGATAGCCAACATATATGGAAACACATTAGATTCCTCCCTTACAATTTCTTGACCATTGATATCTCAAAATACCTAAACATACATAAAATAAAGAATACAATAAATGACAATAATTTCCAATAGTCATGATGAAATAGTTTACATTCTAACATTTTTTAACCAGAAATACAGAATATATCTTACCATAGTTTTCATTAGTCACAGTGAAATAATGTAATAATATTTTAAACTATTTACCAATTTAATTTGACTACATGTTTCCTACACCTAGTTGGATACTTAGGCTTCTTTACTTGTGACGAGATTTCAACTCTCTGAGGTAGGTGTGATTCTGGACTACTGCCCTTTTCATATGATTCAACCTTGGGGACGAATGGAGAATGATTCTCACCCCTGGATGCCTTAGGAGATGTCAAGTTTTCCCTATTAGGTTTGGGCTCTAGGGATATCGCTCTCTAACGCTAGGTTCTATATCCTCCACTCTAGTTTGAGGGTAAGACTGTAAACTAATTAATTGGTCATTATGGCGTTTCCATGTTACTGCCCCTAATCTTACTAAATAGGCTACTGGACTCAAATGTGATACAACAACCCCTTCAATCCATTTATTCTTTGCTCGATAGTCTCTGACTAGTACGCGTTGGCCCGAGTTTTACATCCCTTTGCATATTTAACCTGTTTTCTCTGATTTTGCTCTACACTTTCATTTACATTAGAACGTAGCAAATCTAGCCTAGTTATAAGTTGTCTATTAAACATCAATTTTGATGGTGTTTCATTTGTTGTACTATGTACAGAGTTCCTATAATCACATAGAAATCTACTTAAAGCTAACTTCAATATTTCTTTTTTCATGAATAGCAATCATCAATTTATTTTTTACAAATTTTATTGTATTTTCGGCTAGACCGTTACTTTGAGGATGGTATGGAGGTGTTTAAGGATATTTAATTCCATTTGCATCTAAAAAACCCTCTAATTCATGTGATGTAAATGGTGGTCCATTGTCACTTACAGTGTGTTCAGGTAAACCAAACATCACAAAGATCTGTCTTAAATGAGCAATGGTTTGACCTGCTGCTGTTGACGTTACCTCTAACACTTCCAACCATTTAGTATATGCAGTAGTTGGCTAACGCGCTTGTCGTGTTTAGCTCGACTGCTGAGGACAGGGAGATCGAGGTTCGAATCTCGGTCGGGTGAACTGGGGGTGGTTTTTCCTAAATGGTTTTCCACTCTACCTCCACACAAATGCTGGTTCACTTCCTCTAATTAAACCTTCCCAATTCCTAATCCATTAGCGTAGTTAGTACTTAAAGCGTATAACCCGAACGGGTAGTAAGACGCGGTGCTAAATATTATTATTATTATTATTATTATTATTAGTATATGCATCTATGATAACAAGATACATCTTAGATTTGAATGGACCCATAAAATCTATATGTAATCTAGACCATGGTTTATTTGGATAATTTCAAACATGTAACATACACTCTGATGGATTTTGCCTTTCCAAGAGACATGGTGCACAATTGTTGACCATTTGTCCAATGTCCTGATCAATATTAGGCCACCAAATATAAGATCTGGCTAAAGTTTTCATTTTATCTATTCCAAGATTACTTGAATGTAATTCCTCTAACAAATGTCTATGAAATTTCTCTGGTACAATAACTCTCACTTCCCACATCAGTATTCCATGCTCTAATGTTAATTCATTTTTCCTATGCAAATAAGTTGTCAACGCCTTATCATAATCATAAGGCCAACAAAACTTCACATAACCTGTAAGTTTAACAAATTCGGGATCTTTTTGTACTTCTCCCTTTATATCTTCAAATTTTATAAGTATTCCACTAATTTCAAAACATTGTAAATAAGTACCAATACAATTATCATTCTCTAATTCATCATTGTCAGAGTTAAATAATGGCCACCTAGATAATCCATTAGCATTACCATGATTTTCTGATTTGACATAGTAAATATCAAAATCATACCCTGATAAGAAAAGCGCATATATTTTTAATCTACTAGCTGCAAAAACTGATAAACCTTTTTTCTCCCCAAATATGCTTAACAAAGTTTTATGATCTGTACATAGTATACATTTCCTCCCCCACAGGCATTGATTAAATTTCTTTACTCCAAAAACAAGGCTCAAAGCTTCCTTGTCAATCTGTGAATATCCATGCTCAGCTTTAGATAGTGTACGGGAAGCATAGGCTATAGGACGTTCACTTCCATCACTCTGCACTTGTGACAATACACTACCAAGACCATAGCCTGATGCATCACATGCTAATTTTAAGGGTAATTTAGGCTTATAGTGAGCTAACACCTCTGCTGACACTAGCTTTTCTTTAGTTATTGAAAAAGATTTCATGCGTGCTTTGTCAAAATTAAAATCTGTGTTTTTTTCAACAATCGATACATAGGACAAAGTATCGTGGTTAAGTTTGGAACAAACTTCCCATAGTAATTGACTAGCCCTAGAAATCCCTTCAGTTTTTTAACATTTTCCGGCTTAGGTGCATCTAATGTAGCCTCAATTTTGTCTTTGGCCGTTTATAACCCATATTTATCTATTACGAACCCCAAATACTCTAAACTCTTAGGAAAAAACTTAGTTAGTTTTGCTTACTGTGAGACCCTTGTCACGTAAATGTTTACATACCTCTTTGAGTCTGTCGCAATGTTCCTGCACGTTCCTACCAGTAACCAAAATGTCATCCAAAAATACAATTACTCCTTTCAACCCCTGTAATGTTTTTTCCATTAATTTTTTGAATAAATTTGGTGCTGGAGAAATTCCATAAGGAATTTTGTTGTACTTCAATAAACCCTTGTGAGTGCTTATCACACAAAGTTTCTTAGATTCTTCATCTAACCTAACTTGTTGATAAGCATGACTTAGTTCCAGTTTACTAAAAGTTTCTCCCTTTTGTAAAGTGAAAAATAACTCTTCTATTTTGGGAATAGGATGTATCTCTAGTTCTAGACTAGAGTTCAGAGTCACTTTGAAATCTCCACATATTCTAATATTACCATTCCTCTTAAGTACAGAGACTATTGGTGTACCCCACTATTAGAAACCAGAGTGAATATCTCCTTTTGCACTAAACGGTCTAACTCCTGCTCTACCTTTTCTTTAAGTGCAAATGGAATTGATCTTGGTTTGCAATACTTTGGCTTAGCATCTTTTTTTCAAATTTAACCTAACTGGTTCACCCTTGTAATCACCTAACTTTTTATTAAAAACTTCTAGAAATTCCCTTAACAGGTTAGTTATATTCCATTCACGCTAGGAATTACTCTCTGAAAGGTTTTTTCCCTACCAATATCATACTATATAATAGATTTCTGGTAGGGAAAAGGACTTTCAGAAAACAATTCCTACGGTGAACAGACTTTACCCTATCTGCCATTACACTATTAGCACTATGCAAGTTTTCTGGAATCAATAATTGATCTTTTTAGTTCCTTAATCCAGTCCCGCCCTAGTAATGGATTAGCTCCATGTTTAATTACAAATAATTTCATTTGTGTGATAAATCCTGATATTGAAAATTTACATTTAAAACACATAGGAATAATTGGTCCTTTTATATATGAATTTAAGATTAAATCAGTTGGATGCAATTTTAAGTAACTAAATTTATCCAGATAATATTTCCACACCAATATTTGAAAAAAAACTGAATAAACTACACTTAAAAACTATTAAAATATGTTCAAAATTACTTACGTTTTGGAACTGTTGTATTAACACTGGCAACATTCAATTTGTTTTAAGTTATTGGCATTTTAGTTAACTTTAAATTTAGCACCACAAATATCAAAATCACTATCGGCAAAATGAATGGAACATATTCAAGCAAAATTTGTATTAATTGTGTCTTTCCTTTTACATTTGAGCTCCCATGTACGGAAAATTTCTGGATCCTTAAGAAAGGAGTAAAAATATATATTATTATCCTTTTAGTTTCGTTGATTATTTACACAGAGTGCAACAACAAAGCTAGGCATTTTGTATGTCTCTTTAAAAACACATGTAATTAAAATTGAAGAACGTACGCAAATAAATTAGCTAAAAGCCTAAAAAGTCTGATTGTTCAACGATGACTTGTAGCATTACGTTCCTAACGTACGTAAATAAATGAACAAAAAGCCTAAAAGTCTAATTGTTAAGCAATGACTTGTATCCTAATTTTATATTATATAGAATAAAAACTATTATAAAATAATAAACAGCTTGATAAGAACAATACAACTACATATAGTTAGCATTCATAGATATATTTAGTATTATAGTTACTATTATTGAATCATTAACTAGAACATCCCTGCTGTAATTTATATTAGCATATTAAAACAGATACTTGAGGGTAAATATAATAAAGTAACTAACTACACACGAAAAACCACTACCAGGCAAACACAAATAAATAATCACAAAGATAAATGAAAGAACCGCCTGAAACACATGGACCACACAACATACTACTAACTGCTGTGTACTGGGTGACGTAGTTTCGTGGCTGACGTAAGCAATGACATCAACAAATTCTTCCAAATGGCGCTAACTATCCTCTTTACATTGAGTAGGCCTACTGATTAGATTAAACCGGAAACTGATCGGGTGTGGCGAATGTTTACACTTTCTTTTGAGAAACTATAATTTTTACAACAAAAAACATCTTGCTGCATTATTAATTACATTTGGTTAGTTAAATAATTGATAAAATGTTTCTCAGAATGCACACATCACAACTTTACATGAAAATATTTGGTTTATACATTTATTAACCTATCCAAAATTTTATTGTAATTTAATTTTCATAGACTTGGAAGGTTAGGATAAAGTTGGTTGATATTTTTTTTACTTTAAACACACAAAATAATTATTTTATCAAATTATATTTATATAAGATTCACAGAGTTATGGTTACTACTTATTGCCAAAAGATATAGGCTACCCATGACAACTTTGGCTGGAAATAACTAGTCTCGTTAATGTATTAAGCCATCCAAAATTTTATTTTAATTGAACATACATTTGTAATGAACCTCACAGGTTAGCATGAGCTTTGTTGATTAATTTTTCTTCATACAAACACACAAAAGATTATTTTTGATCAAACTATTATGATTAAATATAACTTATCTAATTATTATGATTAGATATATTTGTCTTAGTATAATTATAAGGGTTTTCTAAGTTGGCAATTTTGTTGCATTGTTTCAATAAGTTTTCGTTGTTTTCGATTTTTAGTAAGTTATTACCTACTGTAATTGAGTTTATGTAGACCTAAATGGTATAAATAAAGAAATCTGTGAGAGTTTGATTCACATTAATTCACTAAAAGATCTTTAATCTGTGTTGGGTAAAGGGAATAAAAAATAGTATCTCATTTGCAAGACTTAAGCTTGCTACGGAAAAAAGCAAAATGTTTAAGGCGTTAGGTAGACTTTTTCACTATACCCTGAGAAATAGGTGAGTCAAGCAAATATTTTATAAAGCATGAATTAAATAGTTTAATTATATAGACGGTTGACTCTTTTTGCGTCTAAAATTAAATATAACAGTGTTTAGTAAATATAGTTTTTTACCTTTTCTTTAAATTAAAGAGAGCATAAATGTTCTTGTCCCCCGATTGGTAACAACTGATATGGATGATATAACAAATTCCAAATTAATGTTAAAATAATAATTATAATACAAATCTAACTTTCTAACCTTCCATAATTTATATAAACTTCTACAAAGCAGGTTTTTTGAGTTCATACTGAATCTCGAATCAAAGCAAATATTACTTGCAAATTTTGAATAACTATCAAATTGAATCATAGGCCTATCCTAGCTAAATATGCTAGAATCATTTTACATAAAAAGAGTTAGCACTATAAAAAAACATTAGATTAGTTTTGGACTCTAGTCCTTATAAGTTATCATGTTTAAATGTAAGTTCTTCAATATGTTCATGAACCAATAGCTTTTTTTCAGTATCATGTCTTACTACCTATTGAGGTTATACACTGGTACTAATTATGCTACATAATGGTTTTAGGAACAGAGGAATGTTATATTTAGAGAAAGTGTACTTGCATTTGTGTAGAGGAAGTTATTATGGGAAAAAAGTATGGCTTATTTTCCAGTCAGACATTGTGGGATTTGCATTGGCCTAAAACCCCATTGATTGATTATTATGGTTTGATTCAAGTCATCGATATTGATATTATTGAAGTTTCGCTGACCTTTCAAGCTTATCCAATCTAATTAAACCTAACCTTACATGTGTCATACCAAGGGTGTGGCATCTACACCAAGCCTTTGACCCTGACTTCTCCATCCCTTGACTCCTCTATATTTCTATTAGCCGACTCGGACTCCTTCACAAATGGGTAATGTATATTTTAGTAATAACAAATTTACTGCAGTAAAATGGTAGCAAAAAGCATTTAATCACCACCACGTAAATCATTAGGCTATTTTGGCCCATAGAACATAGAATAAATTTTTCAATTAAAATTTTTGGTTAAGTAAACAAACTCTGCATATGAGAAATAAACAAAAAGCTTATTAACAGAAACATAGGATATAGCCTACCTTAAAATTAAGAGTATATAAAATTAACACTAATAGAACATAATACATACATAGCCTCTACTTACAAATTTTACGTTACCAAATGAGTTTCTACTTAGGTAAAATACTCTATGTACTATCTATGGTAAATTTAAGAGAATTGAATTAATTATTGAAACATAGGATATCTCTTTGATAAAGATATGTACACATTTAAATAAATTTGTCACTCCAAATTACAGACATTAGCCCTGAAAAATAGTATTTAACATTATATTGTATAATAAGTTTTTATTTTGAAGCCATAGGGCCAGTTTCATAGTCAAATTTAGTACGCCTCAAGTGCGGCGCTACACTAAGCACATGACGACACCTACCTAAACCATAATGGAATGGGCCAGTTTCCTATGCGAGAACGGCCCATTCCATTCGAGTTTAGGTAGGTGTCGTCTTGTGTTTAGTGTAGCACCGCACTTGAGGCGTACTAAATTTGACTATGAAACTGGCCCATAGTATGTAAGCAAGGGCACCCATAAATGGGCAATAAGGGGGAGTCTAGCCCTCCCTTATTACTCTGAGGTATTTACTTTTTTTTAAATTATCATAAAAAATAAAATTGTGTATTTGGAATTTGGTGGCAATTTGCTATTAACAACTTTGGTTCATCAATATCCGAGTTAACAAAGATAAAAATTATAAAATATAGATTTCCTACCAGTCCCTCATCAACAGCTTTCTTTTCATTTTGTTCTATTTAATAAACATCTGAAAAATATGTTTCTTTTAAATTGGTTCAGCTACAACTAAATTTTATTTCTAATAATTTTTCAGATACTTTTTTTTTGTTGCAAAAATTGGTTCATAAAACTCATATAATCACTGTTATACTTTTTTTGAAAAATTGTTTTGATAAATATGATATATCTTTTTTGGTTGTTTTTACTTTCTTGCTATATTACAGGTAGAGAAAGTATTGTGACCATCAAAAAAATCAAACTTGAGATTTTGATGATTTGATGATTTTGATACGTTTCATGACCCCCCAAATACGAAAAAGTGGTTTTTGAATTTCCGTCTGTTTGTACCTTCGACAAGAGTCCAATCGGGATAAAACTTGGTATCTCAGGTTTTCATAGGGTTGCCATAAGCGGTTTTTGAAATTGGATATCTAACCCTAAAATTAAGGGTAGTTTACTGAAGGACAAAAAGAGATAAAAGTAGATTTTCTCAAAAGTTTCCCCAACGATTTTGATTAAATTTAATTTTAAAGCATTAATAAATATTTCAAACATATTGGCTACTCTTAATATTTTGGTAAAATTACTTTAAGAGCTCCGGTATGATGCGTAAATTCTCATAACTTTTTTTATCATATCTCCTAAAATATTTGGGATATGAAATTACTTATCATTGCAAATGTGTAGATCTATCTATAATACAAATATTTTTTTCAAAACATATATTTATAAACCCAACAACTTTCAAGTTACACGCAAATATATGTATTTTTTTAACTTTTTGAACACTAAAGATAAAGTATTGCTACTGTAATGAAATCTAACCTGAAATGTTGATGGATGTCAATGTCTCATGACCCCCTGAATCCTAAAAAGTGGTCTTTGCAATGCCATCTGTCTGTGTATTTTTAACCAAAAATTAAAGAGTAATTTGATAAAAAGTGAAAAGAGAAAAAATTGAATTTCTCATAATAGGCTCAAACGATTCTGATTAAAATTGGTATCTAGGCGTTAAGATTATAAATAAACTGCTATTTTAATTTTCCCATGAAAATGACTTTTAGGGTACTTTACAGAAGCGGAAATTTCCGTATCTCTGCAATTATTTGAGATACTAAATAACTTAGCATTGTAAAATTGTAGTACTATTAAAAATAAAAAACTTTTATTTGAAATATATTTTTATAAAACCAACAGTTTCTGAGATATTGGCAAATATAGTAATACAATTTTATAAGCTTTGGTTGTAAAGGAATACTATTTAAGTTTTAACGCAATAATTCTCTAATGCCTTAGAGTAAGAAATAAGTAAGTCTCTCAGAAAGTGTAAATTCTTTTTCTTTCAACTTCTTAGGGGAAATGTTTTTACATAAATGAACTATCTCTATAATTTTAGATTCATTCGTCACTATTTACCTATTTTATTGGTAAACATTTATAAATGAGGAATTTAATATTTTGATTAAGGTAAATGCTTCATAACCCTACCGAAACCTAAAAAGGGATTTGGCAATGCTGTCTGTCTGTACCTCAGGCTAGATCCTAAACTAGTTAACTGATTTGGCTAAAACTTGGTATCTAGGGTTTTTATAAGGTTACCCCGAGGAATTTTTGGAATTGGGATATCCAACCCTAAAATTATGGGTAGTTTCCTTAAGGGTGGAAAGAGAAAAAAATAAATTTTATCAAAATCAAGTTTAACGATTTTGATTAAATTTCATTTCTAAGCTTTGATCAATATTACAAACCAAATGGCTACTCTCAACTTTTCGTCAAAATGACTTGGTTTCCGATTTGATGCGTAAATTCTGATTTTTAATTTTATCTCAGTAAGTCTCTGAGATAAGAAATTAATTTCATTACAGACATGTGGGTCTATTTATAATAAAAATCTTTTACTTGAAATGAATTTTTATAAAACCAATGGTTGTCAAGATATATATATATACACACACACACACATATGTGTTAACTTTTCCAACCCTTTAAAGGTAAAGTAT
The DNA here is from genome assembly GCA_902151445.1 of Timema monikensis. Taxonomy (NCBI): domain Eukaryota; kingdom Metazoa; phylum Arthropoda; class Insecta; order Phasmatodea; family Timematidae; genus Timema; species Timema monikensis. The sequence goes on from CABFVZ010003586.1 coordinate 13,369, forward strand.
TACTACTATCAAAAAAATCTAACCCGAGATGTTGATGGATGTCAACGTTTCATGACCCCCCCGGACCCTAAAAAGTGGTTTTTGTAACGCCGTCGGTCTGTGTATCTGTCTAGCCCTAAAATTAAGAGCAGATTAAGATTATAAACAAAATGGCTTTTTTCATTTTCTCATGAAAATTACTTTTAGAGTTCTTTACAGAAGCAACAGTTTTATATCTCCTTAACTATTTGAGATACTAAATAACTTATTATTGTCAAATTTTAGTATTATTAAAAATAACTTTTATTTGAAATACATTTTTTTAAACCAATAGTTTCAGAGATATTAATACAATTTTGTGAGCTTTAGTTGTGAAGAGATACTACTTAGGTTTAAACCCATTAATTCTCTAATGCCATAGAATAAGCAAATAAGTAAGTTTTTCAAGAAGTTGATGTTTTTCCCTTTAACCTCTTAGGGGAAATGTTTGTACAGCACAGGGACGAATCCAGGAT
>CABFVZ010003586.1:14199-31285 GCA_902151445.1 Timema monikensis
AAAAACAATAACCAGCACACGCAATTAAAGTCTGTTCAGCGTAGGAATTGTTTTCTGAAAGGCCTTTTCCCCTACCAGAAATCTATTATATAGTAGGATATTGGTAGGAAAAAAGACCTTTCAGAGAGTAATTCCTACCAGGAATGGAGTATAGGAATAATTGCGGAACCCGTCCCCACGGTCAACCTCAACAATATAACTATAAACAAGAATATAACCATACCCCTAATCCGATTAACAGACAACAATTTAGCTAACGTTATACCTAAGGATGAATAAGTAAAAAGAGTAAGTAGAAAAATTTTATGACATGGGTTGTTTATTAGATATTCAAAAGATATGAACAACAATTAATTAATATGAAAAATCCCAATAAAGGAAAAAGGTATACAATATTTTGTAATCTCAATACCATGGCCTCATTTGAAGAGCACCTTAAATGTATAAGTGATCACCATAACTAATTACGTTAACAAAATTATCAGTTAGGCAGAAAAGAACAATATAGGACACATAAGTTTAATCTCTGCAAAATACTCATGTTCTTTACAAAAAAAATTAAATTATTTACGTCAGTATCCTTCCATTTCTCCATTCTGTCAAAAGGGAAAATACACTTAGACATAAAATTATCAGATTTCTTACGTTGGCTATAACCTAGAGCAATCCACACTTAAATTGCCAACACTTAAGAAATTACTAACCATAAACGAAGTTATTATGGTGGCTATTGCTGACCTCTTACTAGCCCGATACATTAAGTTCATATGCAAACATTGGAGGTGAAACATTAATAGCACTACTCTCTAACTAGGATTCAATAACATTAAGGCTCATTATAATTGAGATAAACCTTAAGTCCAAAAAAGGTATTGTTATTAATAAAATTACTAGATATTTGTTTTCTAGTTAAGAGTCCAATAACACAAGTTCATTATACTTGAGATAACTATTAAGTACACAAGACATTTATTAGTGATATTACTAGATCTTTGTTTTCTAGTTAGAGTCCAAAGTTTGTCCATTATACTTGAGATAAATACTAAGTGCATAAGAAATATTATTATTAATAATATCATTAGATATTTGTTTTCTAGTTCAAGTCCAAAGTTTAAATCCATTAAGCCGAAAAAGAATTTTGAAACAAAAGATTAAGTCGAAAAAAGAATTTTGCTTACATTATTAATTTCCGAAGCCTTTGCTTGCTCAAGCGATTATCAAAGCCAGTTCAAGAGTGGCACTTCACTCACACAATCACTCTTTTATACCATTACAACACAGAACGCGGAATGATGGGATGACGAGGGGAGGAAAACCAAATAACATAAACAAGGAGGGGGGGATTCTACATGCTTCTAGACTGGAGTAGAAACAAAACTTGCCACTGGCGAAGAGTATCTTCTTTCCTACCGAAGATCTTTGGTCCGGGGATCTTGTCTCTGAGTGTTGAATTGGCGCGGTCTCAGTATTTCGTGGTCAGTTGTCTTGTTCAGGTGTGTGGGTTTCGATGGGCCGATTGAGTGTGTAGTTGAGCCAACAGCAGACGGTGTTAGTACAATAGGGTAAGTCTGTTATTATTGACTTGGTTATGGTTGGTTTGTGGCTAATGCTACGGACTGAGGATTGAACCCCAGACCACCAGCACAGAAGTCTGATACCCTACCCCTAGACCGCCAGGTCACCCTTGTAATAATACAAATGATAAAATAAATTTAAACTTAAACAAGGCTTGTGCAACAAGGTGAGAGCGTTTGTCTTAAGTATTTATAATAATTACTATACATTAATCATTTAATAATATTACCTATAACAATTTTAAAAATGACATTTGATTTGTGAGATAGTATTACATGACAATAAAACTAGTAGTGACTTAACATTGATTTAATTGGTTTTATTTCTTGAAGGGGGGCGTGTGCCCACCATGCCCTTATTATGGATCCACCCCTAGTACAGCAATTTTAGACTCAATAGTTAATAATTACCTATTTATTGGTCAAAATGATAAAAGATAAATTTAGTAGCAATGCGATAACCATGGGATGTGCATCTCCTAATAAAATGCCGAAAATTTTAATCTGAAGTCAAAATTGTAATACGAAGTGTTGACCCTTAGGGATCCAATATCAATATATTTTATTGGTTCAAGCATACAAATGAAGACGTTAATATTTAAAATTCGGTGCTGGGGGTCCGGGGTTCAATCCCCGGTCCCGGCACAGATTTATTTGATTACCAAACCCTTCCTTTACCTCTGACAAGACATGTATTAATCACAACTTGTGAATGTGAGGAATGCCAGGCCTCCACCGTGGTTCGGATTCCATGTTAAACTGTAGTTCCTCCATTTCATTTCACAATCACCCTACCATTATACATTAGAGTCAGTGTGTATAACCCGAACTGGTAGTAAGACGCGGTGCTAATAATAATAATAATAATAATCATATTTAAAAATAGATACAATTTAAAACCGTGAATCAAAAAATGTTTTACATATGTATAGCGCAATTTGTTCTCGGGATCGCTAGTGTATATTATGTTATGAATTTTGAGTAAATATCTCCACTTTTAAACAATAGCGGCGAGAAAGTTCGTGCTAAGTTCCGTAACATTTGTTTTTACGTTGTTTCCAGATATGCATTCAGAATATTTCTATCACTCTCTGTTAAAAAGATATATGCAATTCGAAAAACTTTTATGTTTTATTTAAATTTGAAACCAATATTAATCTATAGTAATTTTAATTTATTTTTAATACAACCTATGATTTTCATTTATTCTTATTCTCAGGCACATCCTTGATAATACTTAACAAATAATCTGCCGACATGTTAAAGTCATTCGACCATCAAAATTTTATTGCATTAATTTAATAACTGTATAAATATAAGCTATAAATATTGATTCATTGATTTCAACTCATTACAGTTCTTGAGTTATAAATAGTCAAACTTATAATTTTATACATTTTAAGCTCTCATTTTGAGGTAAAGTAGTTAATGGATGGGGATTAAATTGGTTCTAGCAAGACATGTATATGAAGTGTATGCAATGAAGTAGTTACAATACTTTAAATAAAAATAGTTTTTAATATATTAGCTATTTAATAGTTGTAAAATTACATCATTTTTAATCGTATTCAAGTACTTTTCGTTTTATACCCTGATACTTTAATTTTATATAATTTTGTCGTATTTAATGTTGTTATTTGGTTTATTAGCCTAACTCTACTCTTTTATTTTACAATGGACACTGACTTGATCAATGCAAATGTAAATTTGTTATGTCTATTTCCTGAAACGTCTTGCTATGACTGTACCTACCAATAACACAGACTAGCCGACCAAGGAAGGATCGAGCTACCCTGACTAATCACACACCCTTAAGTGCTTTTTTTTAAGCACCATGTCTTACTACCTGAGTTCTGAGCTGTGACATTTATTTTTTCTATCAACTATTCTCACTAAGTATTCAGCATACTAAAACGTACATACTACAATGTACTTGTAACATATGCTCAAGATACCAGCCACAGTGAAAAGTTTGCTAAGAAAAACTAAAGAATGTTTAGCACCAGCGATCTTTAATTGTTCTACTCTGAAAGATAACCAAGCCCACGTGTCCTGACCATGCTACTTTAATATTAGAAAAGTTGAACATTCAGTAAATAACATCGAGGAAGATAGAGTAATGTTAACATAATTTCAAAACAAAGAGCATAGAATCAACATTGTCCTCATGGCTCATTTAATTTCAGTTGTTAAGATAAACTTCAGAAATAGCAACATAATAAACTTAGAAATAGCGACCATATCACAAGATTAGACAAAATTCAATGTACAAAACTTGAAATAATATTTCCATTAATATTTATGTCTTTTAAATTAAACAATATTCAAAATTAGCGACCGAGCCACATTTAACAACATTAAAATAAACTATTAGTGCATAACTAGAGGAGATAAGCTCACATCTAGCGCAGCACATAATTTCAATCATAATATCAAAGTATTAATGTACATTAAACATTATTCAAAATTAGCGACCGAGTTGCATTTATCAACATTTAAATTAGTTTTTATTACATAACTTGAGGAGATAAGCTTGTATATAGCACTACATAAGCTCAATCATAATATCAAAGTATTTATTTGCACTAAGCAATATTCAAATTAGTGTCAGAGTCACATTTATCAACATTTAAATAAGATTTTATTACATAACTAGAGGAGATAAGCTTGTATCTAGTGCTGCAGATAATCTCACTCATAATACCAAAGAATCCCATAATAACATTTGATGTAAAACTCTGATTTAAAGCATTCCTCAATAACATAAAATATAAAACCATGATCAAAAGTATTCACCAATTACATTTAATATGTGAAAAAAAAAATTTACTAAAGAGCAGACTCATTTGAAAATAACATGTATAGAATTTGAATTAGTTTGAACCATAGTACCCAATGATCAAATAGAACAACTTTAACTAGAAAAGTAACTATCCAAAATTGGATGCAAAAGTTTTAAGACCATTAAAAATGTTGTAATCCCCAACAAGTATGAATATACACTAAATTCCATCACACAAAATATATAAATTTGAATATGTATATCCCAAGATGACCCACTAGAATCCCTACATGGTTATAACTAAATTTAACCCAAGCCTAATTTCCCAAGAAAAAATATAAAAACAAAAATCTCCAGGATAACGATAACTTACATTTAGGAAAGTCCCTGACTGCTATTGGCATCAAAGAGTGATTGCTCCATACTGGTTATATGCTTATATTCAATTTAAAACAACGGGGAAAATCTAGGAGGGAGGTATTTTAAGTCCAATGATATCATCTTCATCTAGTTAGTGTTTGGTTCTCTCATCGACGCCTGCGCACAATGTCGATAGGCTGACTATACAGGGGTAGGGAAACACATGTGATGACACAGAGCACCTCTTTTGTCCAAGTTTTAGCGCCCGCCACTTGGGGAAAGCGAGCCAAATTACATAGCGCACCGTGGCTTCAATCTTGTTTTTCTTGTTTGACGTGAATGGCAAACAGTAATGGGTATGATGTGTGCGGAAAATCCAAACATGGCGCTGGTCTCCTGGTAAAACGGGGTAACTGTGTATGCACTTTTGTAGGTGTCGGAGGTTAGGTGGTGCAGATGTTTGTAGCCACAGTATATTTTACTGAGTTAGTTTTGTTCAACTCTAAGTGTCAAAGAAACTCAACTCTTGGTACATCAAAACACGTCTTGATTTTAAACCTATTGTTTTTCTGAATATTACAATAATTAACTTCATGAATGTATAAAAATACATGAGTTTCCCTTTTATTACTAGTTGTAAATTGAACATTAAATAGTATATAAAAAACTTAAAAGTGTTGAAAATATATCTAATGTCATATGAGTACTGCATTTTTTTAGGTATTTTCTAAGAAATATATTAATTTTGCATATTTATTTAACATGGCTAAGTTCAAGCCTAAAAAGCAACATACATCAAGACCAAGAAAACAAAACAAAAAGCCAGAATTGAACAAGAATCGATACAAACTTAAAACAATGAAAGATTTGATCTATGATGTTTCTAGATACGTAATAAACTCATAACAAACGTAGAAGATGTATATGTGGCATATGTATAATTTACTAAAGACATAGCTCCATACTTGTTGAAGTTGGTAAGGAACTAAATCATACATTTAAATTCGCCACAAAGTGTTTTGGTTTGAATTACGGCTTCCTTACATAATTACCAATGAATATCAACACACAAGCTGCAAATCATTTTAACTATGTGGAATGTCTGTATGGAGGAGAATACAATTTAATTTATTTAAATTTGTTGAAAAATGACACCTGGACATTAGAATAAAATTGAACCCGGGATCTTAGTGTGTCATAGTTCTAGCAATCAGCTATCCAGGATTCATCCCACACTCATGATCTCATATCCACATGCACTGACGATATAAAGTGTAGCCAATTTAGTCAGTGGAGACTATAGCTTATGTAAATATTATATTAGGTCTATAGGTCTTTATCAAAGGTACAGCTGTTTGTTGTTCTGGGGCCTGGTTACCAGTGGTTGATAATATTCCATTATTTGATGTTATGGGGCCTTGTTACCAGTGGTTCATAATCTGCTTTTGTTTTATGTATCGGGGCTTGGTTACCAGTGGTTCATAATATTCTTTTGTTTTATGTCCCGGGGCCTGGTTACCAGTGGTTCATAATATTCTTTTGTTTTATGTCCCGGGGCCTGGTTACCAATGGTTCATACTATTCTATTTTATGTTCCAGGCCTTGTTACAACTGGTTCATAATCTGCTATTGTTGATGTCCCAGGGCCTTGTTATTACTGGTTCATATATTATTTTTATACATTATACGTTTATGTACTAATTATTCCATATTCTTAAATCTAGTACAGACACAACACACAGCCCTTATCCGTTAATTCATCACTATGAAAGGGTAAACATTTCACAAATGATAAATTTTTCAACCATGCCGGGAATCAAATCCGGGACCCTTAGCTCAGTAGGCAGACAAGCTACCGACTGAGCTAAGACGTTGGGCTCCACCTGACTAATTGGGAAGGGCAAGTGAAGGTATATTTTTAGAAAATATCTCAGCATTTGTGTGGAGGTAGAGATGCGGTGCTAAAAATCCACTAAATTGGTATTTTTTTCCTTAGCTTTTCACTCACCGTTTGAGCTATACACAGGATAAGGAATTAGAAAGGTAGAATTTAAGGAAATATGCACTAATTTGCATGGAGGTGTAGTGAATAAGCTTTTAGGGGGGAAATACCTCTGTACATATGACCGGGATTCTAACCCCCAATATCCTCAACACTGGCAATCCAGTACAATGGGATGTTGACTCATTGGACCATGTGACCACAAATCTAGGTATTTATTAGAGTCATAAATTATATTAAAAAATAATATTTCATAAACTTTACTTGCTATTTTCCGTTTATGGTTTTGTTATCAAACACGTGGTTTGCTTGTCAGTCACTTGAGTCATTGAATCCATCTCAACTTTTGTATACCAGTAGGTCCTCTCATGTCTAACAGTTGTATATATTATCATATGGTCCTAAATGTGTCTATCACTACATACACTCAAGCTTTGAAATATATTTTTTTAATTTGGTCAACCATTTGTTTGTCGATCACTTTGCCTTCTTATGCATAAGCTTGTCGACAAATTGGTTCTAGTCTTGTAGGCCATTTGGCCTACGTGGCATTCCAACATTTTTACAGCTTGGTGGGCAGTTTGTAAGGTGCCCATCATGAGCTCTGTTAACTATAATAATAATAATAATAATAAAAAGTAATAATATTTTACTACAAATAAACTCTAAAACCTGCTCAGGTGCTAGCATGGTCTCTAAAGCGTCACTCTCGTCATAGACTAGAGCGTTAAAGACAGGGAGATTGGGGCTTGATCTTGGTTGGATATACTGAGGGTAGCTCTATTATAAATTATTTCCCACTTTCTCTAAACAAAGGCGAGTGCACTTCCACTAAATTCAGCTTTCTTAATCCCTAACTAATTAGCATAATTAGTAGGCCTACATGCGAGTATACCCCGAACATAAAAACTCCCTATCAAGATTTTATAGCCTATTCAGTCTAGGAGAAGCTTGTTGTACGAATCACCTTAACACTCCACTTTTCTTGGTACCGTTTTTCTATAACGGCTTTGACTTGGCTAAAACACTCTCCATGTTCGTCCCTAACTTCACCAAGATATTGTGGGAAGAATCTAAATGTGAGTGTAAAAGTGAATCTTTTGTGACTTGTTGCACCCCATTGTTTCATATGACATAAGATATTTTCCCACAATTTCCTGATAGTTGTATGCTCTATTGTTTCCTAATAAATTGCTGGCAACATCTTTGAATGCCTTCCAAGCTGTTAGTTTAATTTCATTCAGAGAAGGATCAAAAGATTTATTTGTGGTAAATTTCCTTATCTGTGGGCCAACAAAAATTCCTTTTATCTTTGCCTCACTCAATCAGGTTGATAAAGCAGCAATACTTTGTACATTCTAATTGCACGCAGACAAGATATCTATTGTTTTTAAGTCATCACATATATTCATAGAGTACATGTTGTAGTTTAATCCGACACCTTGGCTCAGTCGGTAGCGTGTTGGTCCGTTGAGCTAATGGTTCCGGGTTTGATTCTTGGCATGGCCGAAAAATTTATCATTGGTGAGATGTGGGTTTACCCTTTCACAGTATTGAATTAACGGCTGGAGACCCGATGTTGTGCTTGTCCTAGTCTTAAGTTAGATTATAAGGTATAAGACTCTATGACAGGCCTAACCAGCCGGTAGTGGAAAATATATGGCTTGAATAAAAAAAACTAACCCAGGCCACAGGCTGGAAACAGTAAGGGATGTTAAAAAAAAACTTGTAGTTTGATTTGTCAAATAAGTACTTTTATACTAGGCTTTGATGAATCAATGGAAAGTCGCCACTCTTAATAATGTGATCTTGTCCTATTGAAGTCATGACCCAGGGAGATTATATGTGGCTCATTTGCTGTAAAGGGATAAAAATCTCGCTTGTTTATGTCCTGTTCCATTGAGAACAGCTCGGCTCTGTTGCTTTCATTTACAATGGTCCGTGTTTCAGGTGATTTTGGCAGGTATTTACTGTAAAACACTGGTCTGATGGCAGAAGGCAAAAATGGATGTTTTATATTATGTTTAAATTTCAACAACATATCGGATTTCTTAGCTAAACAGAAGTAACAGTCTGGCAAATGATCTTTTTGCTGTCGCCAGATTATTGGTACAGCCACCTCACTTAACCTTTTCAGTACTAGCATTCTAAAAACCAGTATTCACATGCACAGACTAGGTTATGAAGCATACTGAGGATATTAAGGTATCTGTCTATGCCGACAGTTTCAGAAATTATGTGTGTCTGTCCATTGACCAGTACTTTCTTATAATTTTTTTTTATTTTAAATTTCTGGCCATAAGCATGGTTACATATGAATATATAAATTTATTTTACATCCATTGGTTTCCATCGTCTCAAATTTGAACCAAGGGAAAGAAGAGTTGCGGTGTAAACTTGTTCATAATATCTATTGGCTTCAATTACAATGATTTCAACAATTTCAGGTGTAAGAAGTGATTTAAAATAATACACAAAATCAGTTTCATTGGTGAAAATATTAGATTGTATGCCGGAATTAGAATAATCAAAATGGTTAATGATAGGGCTGAATTCATTGTCAGACTAGGTTACACTATCAATTATTATAGGTTTATTTTCACTTTGTTTTGCTGGTTGATTTGTAAGTTCGTCAGTAGTCTGTAGAAATATATGTGTCTGGTTCAATATTATAAGGTAGTTCTTCATTTAAAGTAATGCCACTAGCAATATCGTTAATGTCTAATTCGTCCTCATTTTCAGAATAATTATCACGCCTAAAATAACTTTATTCATCATCACATTCTGAATATAATAAAATTTCATTCATTTCATTTTCATTAACCATATGGTCCATGAAAAACTTTGAAATAAAACCTAGATGTTGTTTGTGATGTGTCCACCATAGTTGTTTACGTACAACTGTTAATTTCAGGTCGGTGGTAGCATGATTTTCATGGTAATGCTTTCTGTAAACTTCAATATATCAATAGTGTTAATATAATAGTTCATTTCAAAGCCAAAAGAATGCAGTACATGTTGTGAAAGAATCATACTTGTTGCGCTAGCGCAACGATAGTACTCCACCCGTAAAACTTGAAGATGGGTTTACATGAAATTAGGTTGTACATGTAATTTGAGACATTCATGTGTATGCGACACCAGTCCTGAAAGGGTTAATAAATACTGTCTATATCAATTTCATACTTTTGGGACAAAATAAAAAACAGTTATAACTCGACTACAGATGTAAACACGCCAAAGGTTTTCCAACGATTGATAGTAAGTAGCATGATAGTATAATCAGAATGAACACTTCAATGAATCATTTGAAAAGTTACTTGTGTGATTATTTTAAAGGAATGACCGTTGGCTTTCTGTTCAGTTTACCTAAAGTAGATTTCATCTGAATCACTACCTGAATACATCACCCCTATAAAATAGATCTCTATTTGTTCTTTGACACACAAATATAAAATATAATGATGAAGTGTTGTATTTTATTTTTTAACATAATTTAGTAAAATTGAAATAATATTGGGGTCAAATAAAATTGATAGGAATTAATAATAATAAACAAGACAATTCTTTAAATATTTATTATATACATAATTCAAAACAGTATTTTTTTACCAGTGGGTAGTAGCAAAATTCTATTTTTAAACTTGTTATCAGCAATAAAAACACAATGAAATCAATTTTTTCTCGTGGGGGGCCGGGTGTGGCAGATGGCACTCCAATTCGCCCCAATTTAGAAAACCCACATGGGCACCCTTGTCTTTAGATACGTTTTTACAAACTCCGACTCTGCCCATATTTGCTTCCAACTTGGACTCCACGGCTCTGGTTAGTACATTATAACTTCAAATAATATTGATCAAATAAACAAGTTAAATTCTATATGAAATAATGACATACACTGCAGAGGCTCATGGGTCAACATAATAATGCAAGAAATATGTCAACACAAAATATAGTCAATATTTACGTTTCTTTTATGATTATAGTGAGTTTTGTTTTAACTGTCCATAACTTTTCAAAATTATCAAACGTAATAAATCCTGGTATTATTGTTATTGATTTGACATCTTTTATGTATGTAATAATAAGATAATATTATAACAAAACCAAGAAAATAATCTTTATATAATTGTGATATAAGATACTGTCCATTTGCCACTGGGGTGGTGGTAACCGACAACTAGTAGAAGATTTTTATTGCAAACATTAATTTAAAGTCACTAATGTTAACCTATGTGGAAATAATAATAGTTTTCTTAGTAATACTAGATTATAAATCAAAATTATTAATATATGCGGATTACTATGTAATTAGCTTTTTTGTAACATATTGAAAGAACAAAATATTTATATAAATCTTTTATGCTTTTATTTTGTGGTTGCTTCATGTATTAGAAATAATAAATTTTAATAACTAGGCCTTTATTCACACTTGTTTCTCCTTATAACTAGCCAGCAAAATAAATAAATGAGATTTTATAACTTAGAAAAAGAAAAAGCCATACGAAATTTTAGTCTCAAAATAAAAGTTTCTATTTTGTAAACAGATGAACATAAACACAGTCAAACTCTGAATTACATTATCAACCACCCTTGTTTTGTCTGGTTTGCCATCTTGATTTATAAAGTTACCACAGCCTTTTATAAGCTCTTGTTTGTACAGAATTTTTAAATGAACCATAGATGCCACTTCCACCAAAAAACAACAAGATCCAAACAGTTATTTTCATAAGGTAGTGTTTAAATGATATAAAAACGGTTAAAAGAAAAAGACAATTAAAAACTAATTGCATTTTGTGAAAGTTTTGATGGCCAAAAGTGACAGCAGCTCAACACATGGTTTTGCAGATCATATGGTTTGTCGAATGGATACATGAGAGTATTATTATTATTATTATTATTATTATTATTAGCACCGCGTCTTACTACCCGTTCGGGTTATACACACTTACGCTAATGTGTAATGGTAGGGTGATTGTGAGATGAAATGAAGGACCTACAGTTTAACGTGGAATCCGAACCACGGTGGCGGCCTGGCATTCCCCACATTCACAAGATGTCTTGTCAGAGGTGAAGGAAGGGTTTGGTAATCAGATAAATCTTTGCCGGGACCGAGGATTGAACCCCGGCCGCCAGCACAGAAGTCTGACACCTTACCCCTAGACCACCAGGTCACCTACATGAGAATAGAGCTGGTAAATTTTGTTAGCTGTCAATTACCACCACACCACTGGCGAATGGACTCTACTATTCCCAATTTGTTTACTCTATCAACTTTTGGGTAATGATGCGCTCTATCCGTCCAATATTAGGCATTTTCTGTGTCATAATGCAACGTTTCAATATTTTATCTCTTTATTACAGTACATAAGACTATGAAGAAATGAATGTAGCCATAATGTTATTGTTTTGAAAACTTTTAATAGGCTTAAATATTCTACATACAAACAAATCTCACCAACAACTCGCCCAAATCACTTTCAAGAACTAAATATTGATGATGACATGTTACTTATCCATGATCATGTATGCTATATTCTTGATCCTATGCTCTTTAATCATGATCCTGTGATTAAAAGGCTATGATGTCACTGGACAACATCCACAATTAATTATTTAAAAAAAAGCTTTAAATTAGTTTATTTCATCTATAAGTTAGTAATTGAAATTTTAATTTACTAACAGTTGAAAAGTTGGGGAACTATTATAAAAGTGAATATATAAACTATGTTGACTTATTATTTCCATGGCTTCATCAATATAATATATTTTTCACAGTTTTTTTGACTGTTTTTTTTGTTTAGTTGTAATGTGATCATGGCAATGGTTTATATGACTTTGTATAGACGAGAAATGTAGTTTGTGTTTTAATCTAAGGTTTACAATGTGTTTTAGAATAGTCATTAATGAGCATAACTTTTTTTTACCCATTTCGATGGCCGCATGGTCTTAGGTGTTACTCCTGCAACAGACTAGACTGCTGAAGACAGGGAGATCAGTGTTTGATCACGGTCAGGTGACCAAAGGGTGGTTTTCCCTAAAAATTACATGCAAATCTGGGTACTTTTCTTCTAAATTCAACCTTCCAAATCCCTAACACATACATAGGTGTATAACCTAAAAAGGTAGTAAAACACTTTGTTAAAAAACAGTTTTAGAGAAAGTACATTTAGTCCTACCAATATGTATAGTTATATGTATAAATATGTATATTATAGTTACTATGTGGGCGGACATGTACAGTAAATCTCAGGTTCCAACTTTCAAGGCTGTGTTAAACAGTATGACCGAAAGAAAATCAAAACAAAAAATGTATTATTTGATTCTCTCTATTCTTCTCTTTGCAAAAATGAATGGCAAATATCAATTTTTTGTAAACTTAAAATAAAAAAACTCTCAAATGGGATGGACGATGTTATGTGTATCATACAGGCACTTTCTCATGATATCAAACCTAACCATGAATATTCCTAAAGGTCCATTGACTGGCTCTTGGACTAACATGCAAGTTATGTCGACACACATTTATTAACTTGTAAAAGTGTCTCTTTTAAAATCATGTCTGAAAATAAAGTGGTGCTCACTTATCTCTATTGTAGCCAATATGGTTTTTTTTCTCGCTGTATCTCATTACCTGTTTGGGTTGTACACATATGTGTAGCCCTATTTTATTTTGAAGAACAATCTTAAAGGCCTTTCTTTCCTATCAATATAGTAAAGTTCTGGTAGGCAAAAAAGTCCTTTCAGATGGTTCTTAATAAGAAAATCAGGCTATACTAATTACACTAATGTGTTTGAGATGAGGAAGGTTGAATATAGAGGAAGTGTACCATTATTAGCATGGAAAACCATTTGGGAACAAAATGCCCCAGTACACTCAACTGAAATTCGAACCTTGAGCCCATTTATCAACAGTGCTTTCATTTGTGAGCATAACGCCTTAAACCATTTTAAATATGTTAATCAAATAGTTTAAAGAATAAAAAAGGAAATGAAACTGCCATAAATGGTAGGTTTGGCTAAGAGAATGGATATCCAGGAGAAATACACTGAGGCAGGCCCACCGGGCTCTCAAATCGGGCCTGGTATCAGAGGAAAGGTGTGGGCCCTCTCTCTCTTATACTTGATTTCAATGGCTGCGGAACCTTATTTAGTTAGGAAGGGAGATTAGGAAAAATATATATATATATTTGAGGGGCTTTGAACCCCAAACCAAAGAGGGGGGGGGCTGGGGACCATTCTTCGGCAAATGTTAAAAAATTGGATACCCCAAGAAGATATTTGAAGTGGTCCTCCCCCATAAACTAAACCATTTGAAATTTGGTTCAGTACCTCTAAAAGCTATTTCAAGTGGTCCTCTTCCAAATTTTTTTTTAAAACTAGATTTCTTTAGAAGCTATTTGCACTTCTTCTTCTCCAGAATATTTTTGAAATTTAGACTGTAAATTTTCGGAAAATTAGATACATATTATAGAAGCTATTTGAAGTGGTCTTCCCCTGGCATTAAAAATAATGGATGTCTATATAAAAAATGTTAGTGGCTCACACCTGGAATTAAAAAAAAAATTAGATTCATTCATAAGCTATTTAGAATGGTCTTCTTCCAACAAATTTTGGATAGTAGGATGCTCTCAGAAGCTATTTGGAATACTTTTCCGCTGGAAACTCTAATGATTGGATGGATGCCTCTAGAAGTTATTTAAAGTGGTCCACACCTGGATTTTTTTAAAATTAGATGCTTCAAGAAGCTATTTGGAATGGTCTTTCCCCTGCAATTTTGATTATTGAATGCCTCTTATCACTCTTAGGAGTAGTCCTTTGAAACACAAATGATGTTGCCCAATTTGTAAATGATACAATGACAATAATCAAAAGGGGGAATTTGGAACGCCACTTTAACACTCTTTACAGCAAGTACCAGATGGGACTTTCTACCCAATAGTGAGTTTATAAAACTTACGTTGAAAGAACTTAAATCCAGGTTATCGACACAGCAATCTTTGTTCGCATTGTTGCATTGTACAAAGTAAGTCAATCACCTCCTTGCAAAGAACTGTAAATCGTTTAGTGATAGTGAATTTATTAAGGTCATGTTTTTAGAAATAGCAAATGTATTTTTTGGAAATTTAAGAAACAAGAATAAGATTAGAACTGCTTTTCAAGACCTACGACTATCCCGAAATACTCTGATGCAGTGTGTTGAAAAAATGGTTGAAAATTCGAGTGAACAAACTATTGCAACAGATATATGTAACTGTAATGCCTTCTCTCTCCAGCTTGATGAATCCACATTTGTCAGCGATACCGCTCAAATCATTATTTTTATTAATAATAACAATAATAACAATTATTATTGGTAGTGTTTGTTGTTGTTCTGGTTCTGTCTTACAACAGGTATATTCCTTTTGTCATTGAACTTAGACCTCCTTTGATCCCTCCATGAACTCCCAGAATTTTCTTCTTTCTTTCACATCTAATATTTGAATCCTCTTCCTTCCTAAATTTCTCTTTCTCTCAATCTTTCTTTCGATTAAGTTGTGCAGAAGACAGTTCCTCTTAAGGATTTGTCCGATCCAGTTTGCTTAGTAGTAATGCTGGATCATTTACCTATTTTATTGTGTTGATGACGTGTCCTATCCTGAAATTGCCATGTCCATTCAGGGCTTCTCAGATCAGCCACTCTCCATACATTTTGAACATATTGGGTGACAAACATCATCCCTGCCTCACTCCTCTTCCTAGCTCTACGCTATTGGTCTCTTCATTGTTCAGCTTCATCTTCACTTGTGGTACCAGATACAGGTTTTCAATCAGCCTTCTGTCCCTCTAGTTGATCTTCTTGAGTATTTCCATCAGTTTCTTCTACTTTACTCTATTGAACACCTTTTGATAGTTGAAGAAACCAATGTAGACCTCTTCCTTGACTTCCAGTACACACTCTGATATTATTATCAACAAATTCTTGATATGATTCCTTCAAAAGAGAAAACTACAGGTCTGGACATATTCAACGCCTTAAAAATTTTCATTAATAAGCTTAAATTGTCTCTTTTTAAGCTAGTATCAATTACAACAGATGGAGCAAAAGCAATTACAGGCCATATTAAAGGTTTCATTGCGTTATACCGGAAATATAATAAATTACTTCCCTGATTATTTTTGATTAATCATTCTATCATTTACCAGCGGTTACTGATCAGCAAGCATTAAAACACAATAAGTGTGATTAACATAACATTAAAAATGATAAATTCAATCAGAGAACAATCTCTTCAGAGGCGCCTCTTCAAGATTCAACTGGGTGGAAAAAAAGAGTTAATATTTCTTACAGAATTAAGGTGGCTCAGCTGGAGTAAGTCTCGCCAGAATTTCCACAGTTTATTGAGTGTTAATTAAAGCATTTTTGGAAGAAAGAAGAAACAAATATTGAGTGTTATGAAGACAAGGTTTGTCTCACTGACTTGGTTTTTCAGACAGATTTCACTGGCAAACTAAGTTCTCTTAATCTAGAACACTAAGGAAAAGATAAGATGATTGGTGACACACTCTGCTTGATTTCTGGATATTTAAACCCATTCCAACTAATGATCACTGATCTTCAATAAACCACTTTCAACCACTTTCCAAACATGTAAGATCACAAACAAAGCTACCCAGGTTTTGAGTTAGAAAACGAGAAATATCTTGTTGAAATTGGTATAAAGCTCCACAGAAACTTCACTTCATATTTAGTGACTTCAAAAAAATTGCTAAATATCTTTCTTTCCCATTAGACCAGACTTAGACACAAAGAAAATTAGTATTATCTACTCTATGGATGAAACTTCTCTTGAAAATAAGTAGAAGCTCTGTGGTGTGATCTGTTTTTAAAGACCTGGTCATCAGAAGAATAATTTGGGAAATATATTTCATGAGAGAAGTATACCAACTTAAGAAAATGCAGTGAAATGCTTCACTTCTGTTTTGGTTCAACATATTTGTGTGAATCAGCGTTTTCCTAATTGAAATTAACGAAGACAAAACATTGCTCCAGTTTAACAGGTCTGCATTTGGAAGGATCATTGAGACTGGCCCTGTCACATTATACACCTGATTTTGGGAGATTGAGGGATAACTTGAAACATCAAGAAACCTGCATTTAAATGTATCCATTGTCTTAGAATGTCAATTTTTTTTTTTACAGGTGACCTGGTGGTCTAGGGGTAAGGTGTCAGACTTCTATGCTGACGGCCGGGGTTCAATCCTCGGTCCCGGCACAGATTTATCTGATTTCCAAACCCTTCATTCACCTCTGACAAGATATCTTGTGAATGTGGGGAATGCCAGGCCTCCACCGTGGTTCGGATTCCACGTTAAACTGTAGGTCCT